>JBAMMX010000018.1:4683013-4873013 GCA_037126225.1 Dillenia turbinata | reverse complement strand
TTTTATTTACCTATTCAAAAAGCAAGGAGGAAAAAGTCCCTCGCCTCACACTTATTATATATTCCAACTTTTTTGGCCTCGTCCTTCCTCTTGCCCCTTCTATCATCCAAGTAGCTCCCCTGCACCTTAAGTACTTTCTAATTGCAAAAGGCTATAGCATAATATAATTACATGAACATGCCATATTAATTTCCCTTTCATCCCTATGTGTTTCAAAATACAGGCGCCATAGAAACTTCCATATCAGACGTTGAAATGTACATGATCCAAAATATAACCATATAAAGTCAATGCCCCCCTCATTTAATCTCTTTGAAGTATCATAACACACCCCCCTCCCCAACCAAAAAAAAAAATGCCAGGAACTCAAGTCCTTAATTAGGCATGGGTTAAAACTAAGCATGCTAATGAAAAAGAAATGGTGTTGAACAAAAGTTAAAACCAGTGTTATCAAAACCGTATCATGCCACAATTGGACCATAGTTGGACCATAGTCTTAAGGAAAAACAGGTCGGTCTGAATGAAATACCGTCCAAGTAATTGAGCCACGAGTCAACATGGTTCAAACGCAATTTTTTAGTAAACCACAATTCAACCACAATTTTTTAATAAAATAGATCGATTAGCATTCAATTGTCAAATATGAAAAAATCCACTAGAATTTAATTCATTAAACTTTAGATATAAGGGTATTTAAATCTTTTAGAATATAAGACATTAAAAAAAAAAATTCTACAAATCAAAATCTCTAAAAAGCTCTTCAGATCTATCGTCTTCTCCTCTCCTTCCCCATCTCTTCCCACTGCTCTCTTAATCTCTCAAATTGTTCAATTAACTGAATTTATTGTTTAATATGAATTTTAATAGTGATCATTGATTTTATATTTATTTTAAAAAATAATTTTATATATTTTCTAATCATTATTAAAAGACCTACAATCCAACCACATTGACCCACGATTGAGTCGATTGAACCATAATTTTAAAGTTCACATGTCGATATACGGTATGATTCTGATAAAATTGGTTAAAACCTTTATTTTCTTGTTTAAATAATAAACAACCCTTATTTTTCATCTAGGAGTAATGGTTACGAACATTTGAGCCATACACTTCACATAATGCAAATCCAATCAAATCCAGTATCATGCATAACTGTACCTTCACATGCAAGTTGCCTTTCTCATCACCCCCAATAACTCCCTAAAAGCATCTCACAAGCCAATGCATCATATAGTAAATAAAACTCTTCATGTTGAGAAAGATGACTAAAGAAAAAGCCAAGCATATTTAAACATGTTATCCTCTTTCTATATTTATACTTGCTCATCTTACACCTTTCTTGATTGGATAGGGTCTTGATATATAAATTAATCCTAGTTACACTCAGATCCCACATATGTCCCCTATCATACCCTATTTACATGCACTTCTGAATTAGTTGCAACAACATAGTTGTAGCTAGACTGATTTGCTTTTCATTCTGCGCTTTTACTTAACAATTCAAATGTTCAAAGTGCATTCCTTGATGTCTCTAGTCAAAGTAGAACTGCAGTCTATGAAAATGGATCCTCCCTTAGTAAGGAACCACAAGGAATAATGAAAATCCCCCACCCAAAAAAATTAAAAAAGAAATAATAAGTACATATAATTTTTTTGATGCATAATAGGCACATATAATTAAACAAACAGATTTAGTACAGAACTATAAGAGAATAAAAGGACATATACCATTAAAGACAATTTTCAAATTTTCATATAAACTTTTTGCTCCTATAGCTTAGGTGTTGCACAAGCCTAGTACAGAAACAACACAATGCATGCAGGATATATATTCAGACAGAAATGCCATCAAGTAGAAAATTTGGACAAGAACCACATAAACAAACCAAGTCAACAACTTACACATATCATGAGTAGATGAATCTGATCAAACAATGAAGAAAGCAAATAGCTCCACTCCACCCAAACAAAGATTAAATAAAAATAACAACCAAAGCTAATTTAATGGAACATTTTATATGAATAAAAGATAGACACCAAAACTATGATTTGGCAAACACCAGATGGTAACAATAAAAATTGCATTCAGTCCTGCAGTTTACCTTCTCTGAGTGCAGCTCAAGATAAAAATTTGCGACTCCAGCCGATCAACTTGGCTTTCCCTACAGACACGAGAAAATCAACATCAACTGCTTTCTTAAAAACCACAGATAACATTACTTAAATGTCAAGCAAAGCCTATATCCAGAAGGAAAAATAGACAGCCAGCTAATGAAATAGAGGAAACAACAAGAAGAATGGTAATAAAGGATGTTGATCAACAAGAACAAGATACCTATTCTCCAAAGGTATGTAGGGCACCCAGTCCATTTTCATTTGTTTCATTGGCACTATTTCCTCAGTCTCCCGCTGTACGGAATTAATTCCTATTTTATCAGAAGGTGGAAAGGGTGATACAACCTGTTTGGGAAGAAACACAAAAGAAGAAAATGAACGAGCAAGAATTGAGCAATCTAGATGGTGACGACAATCATTACAGTCATAAAATTCCTTGAGACAGAAAAACTTCAACAAGCTAGTAAAAGAAACAAAATAAGGAAATGAAACATGGCAAAAATGGCATGGTATCTAAAATCATCAGAACCTATACTTGTTAAATAAAATCACGATATCTATGCCAATAACAGATGAAATATTAGCATATTTGGTTTTTCCAGCAAGTCGTTTAATAAAATAGG
The DNA here is from genome assembly GCA_037126225.1 of Dillenia turbinata. Lineage (NCBI taxonomy): Eukaryota > Viridiplantae > Streptophyta > Magnoliopsida > Dilleniales > Dilleniaceae > Dillenia > Dillenia turbinata. The sequence goes on along the minus strand of JBAMMX010000018.1, from coordinate 4,870,272 downwards.
TCGGAAAGAAACATAGTCCTTGAGGATTATACACCACAACAAGCAAAGTTGTTAAGGTATTCACGATTTACATGAATCATGGTCAAAACTATGCCCAAAACCTTTAGAGTCATATTTATAAATATCATCTCAGAAAAATGTCAACATTCTCCAGCTTGGAGCCATAAATATTTTTTGTCAAATTTAACATAGAAACAAGTTAACCTATAAATTCAAAGAACTGTAAATTCCATTCATAATACTGACCATGTGATCATCACTTGGAGAAGAAATCTTCTCTTTGAGAATCTATGGCAAAGGACATAGCTCTCATACAAAGAAAGGGTCCTTTTGGACAAAAAGAGAATTGCTTTTGGTAGGAATTAAAAGTTTAAATATATGTAGTAACATATAATTCCAAAAAAGGGTAGAAGTTGTCTTTTATACATTCCTATATTTTTATGTTTTATGATCCTTCCATTTTAAAGATTTTACCATTCTGTTTAAATTCCTAACAAAGTCAAAGTTGGAGCTTTTTTTATCTTATAGTTCTTGCTTCTTAGAAAGTTCCCATTTTGTGATATTGAGTCTAATTTTGTTCTCAATAATAATTGATATGTTTTTAAAGAAAGTTTAAGATCATCATGAGATTTTTCTAACATTTATGATTAGCATCAGTGGTGTAAAATCTAACGACAAGATAAGAGTGAAATAATTAATAGATAAGAGTTACTTATTTGGTTATTTATGAAAGGGCAAGTTTGCCTAGGATTTCCCCTTCATGGTATCCTAACCTATTTCTGTTTCTCTCTCCACGCATTGTCCAGAAATTTCAACCTTATCTCAATAATTCAACAACTTATTCCCTAAATAAATTTGAACCTTGTCCCTAGCAACTCTTTTGATCCTTATTTACAACTCATTTCACCACCGTTAGACACCATTTTTTTAATTATAGGCAGTACTATCCTAGTTGCCCTGCATCATTTACTTAACAATGTAATGTAATGCCAGAGTTTCTAAAGCAGTTCATCTCAAAATCTATTAGTTGGGTGCATGGACAAAGATCTATAGAGAAAATATGTACGGAATGACAAATGAAGAATAGTTTGACTTGCTTAAAGTGGAAAAAATGAACGTTGATTGGAAGCAATTCCTATGAACTCCAAATGGAAAGTTATCCCTTCATATTAAAATAAAATCAAAAGAAAAACACTGTAACTTACAGCCACAACGACTGGGATGACTGTTATCTTATATTCACCCTTGAAAGGAACCATCTGTGCTGCAACAACACAAAACAAAAGGTAAGGAACAACAATGAACAAACATTAAAGCATGCAGCATATATAAGATATCGTCACATAACAAGAGTTTGGATCCATCACTTTCGGCTGTATAAATCATTATTGCAAGCTACCAAATATAGACACTTAAAACAAGGGTCTATGGGTTTCAAACACAAAATACACAATGAAAACTTAAAAATAAATGTAACAGTATTAGTTCCAAGAACATATAGCATGTCCTGTGTTTACAATTTCATGAGGGGAAGTGCATGACAAACACGCCAAAGTCTTGATGGGAACCAAAAATGGACATAATAAATACATGAATGAAAATGAGGAGAGAACATTTGTTTCACCTGGCATTTCAAAAGGCTATAACATTATAACTAGATTTGATGGCATTCAACATCACATATCATAGCTCCTTTTCCCTTTAAAGGTAATAATGTACAAATTTGATACCTTTTAAGTTCAAACGTTCAATTTTTGAAACTTTAAATGCTTAATACGTGTCAAAGAAACAACCTATTAGGGCACGAAATGGCCAATCAGCCTCTCATGCAAAATAATACCAATATTGAACCAATTTAAATTGAATTCTATCAGTAACTAACCGCATCTCACAGTAATACCAATTTCATCTTAGAAATAAATTCAGCAACCCTTGACCAAACAGCCACCACACTAAACCAAGGTACAAAGGCACAGGAAAAAAGTAAATAAAAATAAAAATCTGGCAAAAGCATCTACTTCATTTAGTACCAGTAGGAGTTCAAATAAATTCTTTCCTGTGCAACCAGCATATTTCAATGGCATCTATACTCTAATAGATTTGTCAAAGTAAAACCTAGTTTTTTTTCCCTGCAACAGAAAGATAAATCTTAATTATTTAAAATAACCAGCAACATGCACCAAACTCCATACCCACCATCTTCTGTTCCTGTTTGAGATGTAATGGCATAAATATTTAATAATGAATGGGCATAATTTTGATCAACAACAAGCCTCAACCATCTCAAACAAACAGAAGAAATTACAGGATGAAAATAAGGCAGAAGATGGCATTCATGTTTAAGCACATAGACAGCAAAACTCTACAATCTTATCCACAGAAGATATACCATACAAATTACTTACGTTCCGTACACCCAAAAAGATAAACTCTTTTTCCATGTAGCACTCCTCCTTCTTCAAATGCATCCTGGTACAAATTTGAACCTTAAATCAGTTCTTAGCCCTTATACAAATAAATAACAACAGCAACAACAACCTAAACCTTCTATCCCAAAATTTGGGATTGATCTCGACAAATTTCGGAGGGGAAAAAAACCACAAGAGTGTTGATTTAGATCATGGATGACAAGAAAATATGAATTGAGCCACTTACTTCTAAATTTTTAAAGTTCCAATTGAACTTAGTAATTAAGTCCATCTGATCCCACTGCAGAGAAAAAAAAATCAGAATTAACCAAATCAAAAACCAGATAACTATAGGTATACACACTCACAAAAATTATAAGCAAGCTCAGACCTCAGTGCCAACAGGAAACGCAGCCTGCCATAGATCTTCCTGCAAATTTAACAAACAATATAATAAGAAATACATAACCCACAAAAAAAACCCCTAAAAACTCATATATGCACCGACAACCAATTTAGACAAACAGAAAAATAAGCACAGGTCTTAGATTAGGGTTTATCTAATCACAACGTTATAGAATGCGCTTGGTTATGTATATGAGGGCAATGACAAAACACATAACTTAATATTACATACACACACGCATACAATATATATATATATATATAGAAACACACGTATGATGATGATGATGATGATGATGATAACCCATCTTCTTCTGTTCTACTCTTAGGGTTTTCATGACTTGTCCATTAAGACAAGGTGCAAATAACAATTGAAACACCAAATTAAAGCAAACAAAAAATTTACAACACTCTAATGTAGAGAGAGAAACTGAGTAGAAAAAATTACAAGATTACGCTTCTCCACAAAAAATTCAGGCTCGGACTTCGGTTTAGAATCTTTAGTCCTCCTAGCTCTTTTCGGAGCTTTACTTGTCCCTGCCATTGTCTCTGTCTGTGTTTCCTCTTTTTTAGCTTTCTCTTCAACCTCCTTCTTCTGCGAAGTCGTATTTCTCTTCGAGCCTTTCCTCATCGCTACACAGAGAGAGAGAGAGAGGACTTGGGTCGTGAATCGAATCTAGAGAGCGAATTGGCGAAGAGAGAGAGAGATTTGGGCTTTATGGAGAGACAGAGAGTGCCCGAGAGCGAGAAAGGGCACTGAAATTTTTCGAAATTGTGAAAATTGGAGAATGACCGCCAACCCTTAAAAATACAAACCTAATAGCAACATGAATCGATCGGTCTTACATATATTTCGTGTTCAACCAATGATATATTGACACGTCATCAAACATCTAATTTTACGGTTCCTGAAAAATGTAATAGCTTTGATTGCAGGCTAATAGACGTGATTGTTCAAAAATTAGGGTTTGCGTAAATCTCAGGCTGCTGTTCAAAATTTTGTGGTCGTTGGAGATTGTCCTTTTGTTTGGGGAAGTTTCTATTTTTACAAATTTCAGGATATATTTTAGCATAGTTCTATGGTTGTATTCATATTCATTTGAATACTTTTGATTAATTCAATCTAAATTTTAATTTTTTAAAATATTATTTCACTAGTTTTAATATTTAAATTTTATATTTTTTAGCTATTAATTTATATATATTATAGATAAATTTCAATTAATAATAAAAAATAAAAAATCATCATTCCATGAGGTAAAAAATAAAATATATAAATAATAGCTCTCTTTACTATTCTAATTTCAACAAAGCAATAGTTTTTGTTAGAATTAATTGGTGCATGGCTACAGGTAGGAAAGGGAAATGGATCTGATACTTATTTTTTGAGTCATAATTAATCCATTTATTGATGCCCATTATATTGCGAGTTTCATTCCACACTTAATTCTAAATCAAAATAATAAATATTTATTGAGTATTTTTTAAAAAAATATTTTATGCGTCCCTTAACTAACACATCAAGTATATCTAAAAATTAATATAAGTTTTGCGCGTGATTCTTAGTTAATTATATCACCATACAAAACAATTTATATGTTCATTATTAAGGGTTATAAATAGAATATTATAACTAATCATTTACTTATATATATATATACTTTTATCTTATATTTTAATTATAGATAATTAAATTTGTAAACCACAAAGCGAGATTTTAGTTGTTGTGATTATTTAGAAGATCAGGAAATTTTTTTTTTTTGTTTTTATCGATCGATTTTCAGAATTTGTTTAATTAATTCGATTCGAATACTGTAGACACCAACAAAAAATACCATATTTCTAATTAATTAGAACACTCTGTTACCTTATTCTTATAATTTTCATTTTCAAATATTAAAAAAAAAAAGGACGAAAAGAAAACAGCGTTATGTATTTGAAATACATCACGGATTGGAGAGATATTCAATTGTTTTCTTAGTACAAATGAGATAATAGCTTTGGTTGTCATATTTTTTGGTATTTATTACTTGGGTGATAAATTGCATTAAAATTTGAATATATTAAAATTTTTGCAAAGTTATTGGCACCCCCAATTTTCAGGCACATAGTTTTGTGGTTTTTTTTCCTTAAGCACCACGAATATATTTTAAAAATATATATGTAATAACTAATATAACAACACTGGATTAATTTGGTTATTTATATATCTCGAAATTGGTATTCATCATCACAAATTGGGTAAGTATCGAATGGACATGTTATATATTTTTGTATAATTTATGTTTCATTAAGCATAAGATATTTTATTTGAAATTGGTTTAAAAAAAAAGTTACTGTATATTTTGTAATTTTTTGGAAATAATATTGTTTTCTATTTTTCTCGGGCATATATATATATATATATATATATATGTATGTATGTGTATATATATTAGAATTGATATAATTGGTGAATTTTATTCAGAGATATTATTACTAAACTTCTGCTTAATAACTTGTCAAGGAAAGAAGAAAAGGATGGCCTCAGCGTCAGCAGAAACATTGCCATGGACATGGGCAGACCAGTCAACTTATTTGGGTCAGGATGGCCTATTTCAGTTTCACCATGACACATGGGCTCGAAGCCCAATAAACTTGTAATCTTTTTTTTTTTTTCTTCGATCGGTATCTAGATTTTATAATCTAATACGAGTACTGTGAAACCCGTTAAGGGACTAATTTTCTTAAATCTTTTTTTTTCATTCTCAAGACTCAAAATCAAAACCTATCTATAGCTCACTTCCTAATGGGACGGGAGGACAAGTCTCACAAGGCATCCACATAATACTCAAAATATAAAATAAAAGAAATAAATAAAAAGAGAGAGAAAATATAAATAAATGTCACAATTTTGATGGGGTTTCTCCTTGCCCGTTATATTGCGGGGGGGGGAAAGGATGGGGTTTTGTTGCTTTTCGCGCCAAACTATCTTTATAGTTTTAATTAAAAAAATCACAAATTTAGGCATCATATGATTCGCACTTGAAAATCTAATTTTTATATCGTTTAATCAAACATTACTGTAAATCATGATCACAAAATTCAGAATAACATGGTATAGATTTTTTTCCAAACTTGATCAAAGAAATATGGCCTTAAGGAGCACAAGCGAAAGTGAAACTTGTTATCCAAAGGAATGTAGTGGATACAACTATTGCATCTGACTCCCCTTCTTGCTTCCTTTTCATGGGCACATCATGATGGAAATGTGTCCCATGTTAAAATCCATCAACCAGGAGCTAGCCCTACATACCGCATGCCATTTCCTAAAGCATTTCTCCACTCTTGGTGCGCTTTAAAGAATGGTGGAAGCAGCTTTGGAGGCAGATGCTTTGGCTATGCTTCAAAGTCAACGAGCACTTGCTTCTAAATTCTAAATATAAATTTGGTAGGAGAAATATTATTATTATTTTTAACTTTCGACATTTAAATCTCAATAGTTTCTGAACTACTACAAAATTTTAACATTATATTTAGTTATTAATTACTGATTATAATTTATTACATATGCATAATAAATTTATTAACATGCTATTTATGAAAAGGAAAAACAAAAAGCAAACAAACATCTCACTGCACCCACAATGATGCATTAGGGTTGTCCTTATAAGGATATTTGAGTGGTACAAAACTTTTAGTCAAGTGTCTTTCTTATAATTTAGTATTTGAACTTTCATAAATATATATATTTTTGTAATTATCACAACTGCTACGCTACAAAAAAATCCTCATTGCGCCCACCATCCCCACAAACAATTAGAAGGGAAAACTCCAGCAATAATGTGCCATACTTCAAATTCAAACATATTAAATGGTGGTCCTAAGATTAGCTTGAAAATAACCTTGGGAAAACCTCTAGCAAGAAAGTGGCATAGTTCAAATTCAAACATATTAAATAGTGGTCCTAAGATAAGCTTGAAGAGAACCTTTCAATCTTTGGATGCTACTTAGAGGCAATATTAGTTGGCTAACATTAGCTCAGAAAACCTCTTAAGCCCACCGCTTGCAACACAACTTGCGCTTGCACCATGCATATTATATTCCTTTAATCTACTCAAAGTATAGAGAACTAGAAGGTTCACAATTTTTATTCTTCTTTACTATTCCACTATGCAAATCAAAACCAGTTGATTTGGTTTTAATAAGTAATACGAGGGTGAATGAAAATGACATTCTTAATCTTAAACTAATCAACTCAAATCAATGACCTAATATTAGAGCAGTTTCAAGCCCACATACTGCATTTATCCTGATTTGTTTGATACCTGTTTGTGAATTATTGTGTATACTCAGTAAATTTATTTAGATTGAACGAATTTAAAATTAATTTTATTTTTTGATTTCATCGATTAATGTAATTGTATGATATCCAACTTTTTCTTTTTATTCGATTTCAACTTTAAGAATGGATGTGAAGATTGACAAACCTTGAGGTTTCTTTCTTGTATCATCTCACTTTTTTTTTTTTCCTGCGTCGGAAATAAGAAGACAATTAAATTATTCGATGAAAATAAATTGGTTGCATCCTAAACTTGCGAATGTTTTTTTCTCTTATTTAGCAAAATAGTAAGAAGAGACGAATGGTATGACAACTAATGTAATTATGATGTTAAGAACTTCTTGTACTATAAAATAACGAGACATTTTGACTGAAAGTGAGTAAATCAATAAAATTTTACTGAGAAATTTAATATATTATAAAATTATGATAATGAATTTCGTTAAAACTAAATTATAATTATCTAAGTGGAAGTACATTATTTAAAATCTTGGAATTTTGAATCAAATATAATAAAGATAATTGCAAGCGAAATAAACACTTTGCCAATTTGAAATTTTAAGTTTTGATTTTTAAAAATTGTTTTATATGATTATTAAGAGTTTTTTAATTGTTTAGTATCTTAGTGAAATTGTATTTGATCATAAAAATAATAATTATATCTCGAGATAGATATGCTTATGAGGTTTGTTACGAATGAATATTTAGCACTTCAAAGCCAATAATATGTAAAAACTATGCGTTGCTCTTCGTGGTTATTGCTAAAGTTGTATTTTGTTCTATTGCATAGAATTTTTCTTTGCATTTATTTTAGGCTGTGCCCAATTTTTTGTTTTTTCAATTTTTATCTAAAAAATAAACAAATAAAATAATTTATACTTTGCTATTTAATTTTGATTGGGATCACATTCATATGTTTGAAATTGGCATAGACATAATCTTTAATTTTCTGGCAAGGAAAAGATAATATTATACGTGAATATCATGGAAATTGTTTTGTCAACTTAATATACCCAATAATACAGTCAATAAATTATATTTCAATTGTCATCATTTTTTCTCTTTAGAGATCTTGGATTCAACCAACGTTGTCTACCTCAATAGAAAAGGATACTAAGACCCTTTAACCATGCCCTTGTTTGACTCAATATGGAAACAAAAAAAATTATGTTAGAAAATTTTCCTCCCAAAAAAGATTCAGATTAGTTGGGACAAACCTAAATGCTGGACAGTGATGAGTGGATAACCTATGTGACAAGAAAAAGGAAAATAAATCTCAGATTCAATAATTTTGTTTGAATCAATATCACGAAGAAAAGTAAACCTTTCAAGAGTCAGATTTTATCGCTATATAATTAGCATTTTATATTTTTATTTTTAATATATAAATTTTTTTGTTTGATAAGAAGAAGGAAGTAAAACTCAAAATTAGAATATCTCATGACTTCGAATTATTTAAATGACCGTCAATTAATGATTTTAGTTATTTTTAATATCTACTTATTTTCATGACATAAATGATTTTATAATAAATAATTATATGCAACATATAATGAGTTAAATAATATTTCCCCATCTCAAGTTGAATGCTATTTAATCTCCGACTTTTGGACTCTTACAATTAGGCAATGAAACAACAAATGCCTAATTATCTTCTTTCTACAATTTGATTTTTAAAAATTATGAAATCTAAAGAATTTCCATCATAAAATCAAGCGAAACGAGGCAAAATCGTAAAATAGCTTTTGAAAATTCCAAATAAATTAAAATTTACAACTCATAATATATTATTTTAAGAATTTTTGAAACAATTGCAAATTTAGTCAAATAACAAATTTGTCTCTGATTTAAATAACTATTATATCTGGTCTATAAAACACTGTCTTCTCAGTTCTCTTGTTTCTAACACTAATTTAAAATCAATACTCATAGAACATTGTAGAATAAGTTCATACTTATTTTTATATAATTAAAATTAAAATTTTATAAATTCATTTACTTTTTGTGCACCGTATGTAAAAACGTGGTAGAAGAAATTTTGCCCATTGCTAAATAGAGTCTTGTCATTGTTAAAAAGAGAAAATAAAATTATGGATTTCTTTCTATAATTTTTCTTAAAAAATTTGGAAGAGTTAGCATCGTAAAATAAAGTTGAAAATAGTGGAAAGTTGTAAAATAATTTTTCAAAATTTTAAATAATCATTAAAATTGAAAGTCATAACGAATTTTTAAAAACTTTTGAAAAAATTGCAAGTTTAGAAAAATTATAAATTTGTTTTTAATCAAAATAACTATTTTATTTAATCCACAAGACACAAGCCCGCTCTCTTCTCGCTTCTCTTGTTTCCGGCACAACACTCATTCAAAATCAAGGTTGAGAGAACATTGCAAAATAATTTTATACTTATTTTTAAATTTACACATTTAATATACTTAATGACTTGGTACATGTGTATATAAGATAATAATAAACGAAATTTTAACTGTTAAAAAGAGAAATCAGAGTTATAATTTTTTTTTTAATAATTTTATTTGGTACATTTGTATCGTTAAAAATAGATAATAGGATTATAATTTTCTTTTTCTACAATTTGATTTTAAAAAAATTATGAAACCTAAAAGTAAAAATTAAAAATTTGTAAAATTTAAAGGGTTATCGTTATAAAATCAAAGCAAAATAGCCGAAAGTTGAAAAATAACTTTCCAAAGTCTCAAACAAAAATTAAAATCCAAAGCTATAACTAATGTTTGAAAAATTTAGAAATAGTTACGAATTTAAAATAAAATTATAATTTCATCTCTCTATAAAAAATAACTATATTATTTATAAAATATATGATATCTTTTGAGTTTCATCTCTAACGGTCATTCAAAATCAATGCTTATAAATATTGTAAAATAATTTTATATTTAAATTTATATAATTTGAATTTATATTTTAAGTACTTAATTATTTGCAAATTGTTAAAAAAGAGAAAATCGTTAGAAAAAGAGAGAAAATGGTTATGGATTTCTTGAGGTCTGAGCAACATACATAAGATTTCCTCAGAAAATCCCCAAATTGACCGGCACAGTTCAAAGACGGCGCTTACACGGTGCAGAGATATACACAGCGCACCCAGCGGCGCACATTAGCCGCAAGTAACCACGTCAGGCGGACGATTTCGTCCACCAGAACAAGACACGTGTCGGTAAAGAATGGTCTATTTTTGGGTTCGAGTCAGCGTGAGATTTGAGAAGGAACGAGCTGGGCCTGTGTGGTTCGTTCGCTTCAATATTTCCGGCCTTTTTGCAAAAAATTAGCAGCCTGCACGTCTCTCTTTCTCTCTGTTATTCTCTCTCTCCATAACCCCTCAATGGCGTCTGCAAACCCTAACTCACTTCTCAATCTATCTCAACAAACAAGAAAATAACTTCATACAAAGGCTTCCCTATCTCTTTCTCTGTCTGCGGAGCTTCTTTTATCACATGTAAGTTTTTTGTTTGAAATTCTTATTATTATCGCTATAGAATTTGTTGGTCATCATCTTGAATTCAAAATTTTAATCGCGAGAGCCTTCAGAAAAGTTTGTTAATAGGTGAATGGGAAAATTGTCGCTAGGAAATGACGATAATTTTGCCCCAAATTTATATGAATTCGTTTTTTTCTTCGTCATAATCTAATTTTTCGTCTGATTTTCTATCTCTGTTCGAGATCTATTAATTTTCATTTCTTATTTCTCGTTCACCATCTCTCTTTGTTTAATTGTTCTTTATCTCTAAATTTGTAGGCGGCGTTGAAATTTCAAAATTTTAGGGTCAGAAGACGTTTAGGGATTAGAGTTTGAGAAAGCTATTTTTGATCAAGAGTGTATTGCAAGAAACTGAAATTGTTACCCAGTCTGGAGTCGTGGGAACTGTAAATTTTATTGAGAGTGTTAAAAATTTGAATTTCTAGGGTCAGGGACATTTGTGATCAGCTGTGAATTGCGTGGAAAAGGAGCTATTTTCTGACTTTAGAGTAATGGGAAATCGAATTTGATTAATATAAGGTAGTTCCCATGTGCTCCTCACAAATGTCAGAAGAAGGCCTGCGAATTGGTGGGCTTTCTTCTGGATTGGCCGTGCTGTTGAACAATGACGAGAAAAAAGAAGGGTCTCAAAAAGGCCGGCTTGTTTCATGTTGTGATGATTTTGGGTATCAGTCACTGGAAAGAACTCTTGAACATGTTTTTGATCTTCCATACAAATCAGTTGGTCAATTGAGTACTCCGATAGATACTAGTGTAGTGCGTTCAATATTGAAGAATGAGTTCTTGAAGTTTAATGCAAAGCCCAGCATCACTGGCAGGAGTGGTTTATGTATAGTGGATAATGGATGGGGACCTACGGTGGTTGGTATTGATGAGGCTAGTGTCTGTGGGGACATAAGAATAATTAAGCATCCTTTGCTTGTAGAGAGCCTAGCAATGTTCAGTAGTGCGAGGGCTAATGCTTGCGTATGGGAAGGGAAATGGATGTACGAAGTGATACTGGAGACAGCTGGAATACAACAGCTTGGGTGGGCAACTCTTTCTTGCCCCTTCACTGACCATAAGGGTGTAGGGGATGCTGATGACTCATATGCTTTTGATGGGAGGAGGGTTAGCAAGTGGAATAAAGATGCTGAGACATATGGTCAGTCTTGGGTTGTTGGTGACATCATTGGATGCTGCATAGATTTAGATGGTGATGAGATTTCATTCTATAGAAATGGGGTTTCTCTTGGCGTGGCTTTTGAAGGGATTCGAAAGATGGGTCCAGGACTTGGGTACTACCCTGCAATCTCTCTGTCTCAAGGTGAACGGTGCGAGTTAAATTTTGGTGCCCACCCCTTTAAATATCCAATTGATGGCTTTCTTCCTCTACAGGCGCCCCCCTTTGCCAACTATCTTGCGACCCAGCTGCTACAATGCCTATCAAGGCTTTTGGATTTGCAGTGCATGGAGAGGGCTGAGCACATTTCAGTTGAGAAACTGAGAAGATTGAAGAGGTTCATGCCAATAGAGGAGCTTTTTGACCCTGTTTCGCATGGTGTATGTGAGGAGTTTTTTGCTGCACTTGATGCTGAAGCAGGCAGTGCAGAATATATTGGTCGGGGTTCTGTTACATCATTCATGATGGATATTTTTGGCACACAGGCACCTCATGATTTCACCAGCTTGGATAGAGTTATTGATCTATTTCTAGAATTCCGAGGATCACATCGCCTTTTTGAGCATGTGATAAGTGGCCTTTCATATGGTTGCAAAACAGCACCCTTGATTTTAACGGAATGTCCATATTCGGGATCATATGCTTATCTAGCTTTGGCATGCCATATGTTAAGACGTGAAGAGTTGATAGTAGTTTGGTGGAACTCGGCGGATTTTGAGTTTCTGTTTGAAGGGTTTTTATCTCGGAAGAACCCTAACAAACAAGATCTTCAGTGCATGATGCCATCTGTATGGTGGCCTGGTTCATGTGAGGATGTTTCATACGAAAATGGCATGATGTTGACTACCACAGCTTTATCTGGAGCCATAAATAAGGTCTGCCCTTGAATGAATTACAGTATTCTTTCACTTTTTTGATAAAAGATTTGAAATTTTTATTGCCGTCATTAATTATAGTTTGAAAAGAAGCTGAAATGACTTAGAATATACATTGTAGTAGCTATATTGTAGTCATTTTATGAAGCAATGCCTTTGTCGCTCGGGTGCACATTCTCAAGTGAATAAATGAATATGAGCATTTTCTGTAACTGTGATGAATTTGGATACTGTATTTGTAACTTTGATAGTGTGTTTTTCCTGCAGATTGAGGAAAAGCATAGGGATCTTTGCCGCCTAATCATACAGTTTATACCACCTATATTGCCACCACAGTTACCTGGCTCAGTTTTTAGGACATTTTTACAAAACCTTTTACTAAAAAACAGAGGAGCAGATCGTAATGTGCCACCTCCTGGAGTTTCAACCAACTCCGTTCTGGTATCATTGTACACCGTGATACTCCATTTTTTATCTGAAGGATCTGCAGTAGGAGACATTTGCAGCTGGATAAAAGGGGGTGGAAACAATGTTGGCTCCAATGTTGGTTTTCTTCACAGGGGCGGTCAACAAACTTTCCCTATTGGTTTGTTTCTTAAGAATGATCCTCATCGAACTGACATATCTAGGCTTGGGGGAACATTTAACCATCTAATGAAATTTCACCCTGTAAATAACCAAGAAGAAGATGTTATTCGGTGGGAGGAAGGGTGTACAGATGATGAACAGGACAGAGTTACACATTCTTCCAGGCAGAAGCCTTGTTGTTGCTCCAGTTATGACGTTGATTACTCTGGCATCTCTAAAGTTCCAATTAGAAGCATGACAAAAGGTTCTTGTAGCCATGGCACTCCCATTGCGGAGAGACCAACTCATGTGGCTGCTGAGTGCAGTACAGGAAATCTAAATGATGAGATAGCTGATAAGCCTAGCTCAAGTGATCAAGCAGAGTCTGAGTTTGAATACAGACCGGTGCAGCATCTGAGGGTTGTACCGAGGGACAGTAATGTGACATCAGCAACACTGAGAGAAGAGGAACTTTTGGACACTATGGTGATGTTATATCATCTAGGCCTTGCTCCAAATTTTAAGAAGGTGCGTGTTTCCTGCAATTATCATCATCATCATCATTATTTTAAATCTGTGTTAGTGATCTTGTACTATCATTCAGTCTTGACCTAAAGTTTAAGAGGTTGAGGTTCTTTACAAGTGTATGATGCAACCTTCATTCTCTACTCTATCTGTATGAATGTTCTTGTAATATTTTGCACACTGTTTTTCCCTCCTTTTGGTGATTCTAGATAATGGTGCTTGCAGCATTATTTAAGCAGTTTGAATGTGGTGCGGAAATTTGTTCTTTTTTATACCATTGGTACTGCCTGTGATTGATGTACTGAACATAAAACTAAAATAATTTCTGTGCTACTCTTTCACCTCCATCATCTGATTTATGCTTGAGGCTGTCCCAGAGGAAGTATTACGCTGGGTTACAATTCCAAAAGTAATTCTACCCAAAAGAAATCCAAAAAAAAAAAATTTAGTCACATGAAAATTGAACAAACACATGGTTAAAACATCATTGTAGAAGTCTCATGATGCCACTTGCCCATCACTTTGCTTGATCAATAAAGTGCAACATGGATCTTGTCATTTTCAACCAAAGTTTGTGAGCATTTTGGAAAGGTTGGGATGCTTTTGGTGGCAACTTGTCTTTTATAGTCAGGATTTCCTTTTGATTTTGCATGATGACATAGCAGCTCAGCCTTAAGGAATGGTGTTCTAGTCAGAAAGAAAAGCCTTGTTTGTGATCATTTTAGTCAACCTAGACGTGGATTTAGACTGGATATATGTTTTGGTAAGTAACATGCAAATTGGGAGCTGGGAATTTTCTAAATTCTTTGATCTAATGTGTAAAGGGCTTCACCAAGACATGCTTAACAAAGTTCTTTATTAAAGCGCACACCTCAGAATGTACCGTCGCCTGTTTCCTTCTACATAGTTTTTCTATTTAAAGTGACACTCCAAAAAAAGTAAAGTGGGAGAATATGTATACATAGATACATACATATACATATACATATATATATGTGTATACTTTTACTGAATTCTTTTCCTTTGATGGGGAGGAGGATGGAAGATTTGATTTGTTAATTTTCCACAAAGCTGGCATTCTCCATGTATCTTATTACAGCTAGAGCAATGAATTTGATTTGCTGAAGTAGAATTACATGCTTCTATTTCCAAGTCCTTAATGATTCTCAACAAGGATAATTCCATTGGAAAACATATGTTGGTTTGGTTGCATTGTTGATTGTCAACAACCATAGTGGAAGCTGTATTATCATACAATTTCATTGTTGGGTGATATTTCTATTGAATAGTTGTGTTTATGCAACCCAATATCTGAAGGGACCTACTTTGGTTTTAGGCCTTGTATTTTATGTCACATCAATCACAATCTATCTCTCTCCTGGAAGAAACGGATAAACAAATAAGGGAAAGAGCTTGCAGTAAGCAGCTAAAGCATTTAAAGGAAGCTCGGAGCATATATCGTGATGAAGTTATTGATTGCGTGAGACATTGTACATGGTAAGGATGACATAAATAATGTATATTTACTTGTTATTTGTTGTAATGCAATGCTCTTCATGACTCTTCTTACACATGTGCACTCACTCCCACTTTTTGCTGGATCAACTGTTCTGCTTAGAATCCTGAAATAGTCAACTCATGTTATTCAACAACCCTAGGAAGATTTGTATATCTGTGCTTCAGTTGAACGGGTAAAGGTTCAGAAAAGGTCTTCTGTTATAGTAATCCTGCCACTAGCAATCATTCTTTGTTGTGGTCCTTCAATGTGGCTGTGCCTCTAGGTTGAAATGTATCATGTTCTACTTTTCAGTACCTAAATGACAAGTCTATATGGCTCTAAGCTTCCTCATAGAAATAGATATCACTTTGTATTAAAGCTGTCTTGGCTTGATGGTTTTCGTGTGGCTTAATTAACCTGTAATTAGGTTGTTGGGAAATGTTAAAGTGAAGCTCTCTGGGGGAATTGGCTATTATGACCAAAAACACTCAGCAGAGTTATTGTTCCCAACGTGATTATTAACTCATTTATGTTGGCCTTGGTGCATGTCCTGAGCTGAACCTTGTCTAAGGAAGTAAACTTCTGTACTGGCAGTCTTCCTCTTCGTGGTGCACATTTAGCCTTGGTGGACAGTATAATTATAATTATAATTGTAATTTATACTAAAACACGGTGGACAAGTGGGGAATTTGGGCATCCAACTGTAATATTTATTCTTCATCTTCTGCACCACCACTTGCTCTAGCTTCTCTCGATGTTTCTTCTCTCTCTCTCTCTCTCTCTGTCTCTCTCGATGTGGCATGCTTTAAATATACTCCTATTTTTATTGCAACTTTTTCATTTATAATATTATTAAAGCAAAATTTGTCATTTTGTTTATTTTATTATGCTCTTTTGTCTTCATAATAAGAGGTCATATAACTATATTTTGAATACAACCAAATTATTATTTTTAACTTTGAATGAAAAACTCTATTTATCTCATGATTTTTTTGTAGTTTTCTTATAGTTGTGAAAATGAGTGACTACCCTTCCGGTGTATAGTTGCAACCATAGGCACTGGGTAAGCAAACCAAGTTTTGATAAATCTACATATGGTCTTGTCTAATAAATAGGCAAAAAACCTCTAGCATTACATTTTTTTTTGCTAATCTAATTTGCTACTTTTTTAAATTGAACCTATCACGTAAACATATCCTTTTCGTGATATATTTGCAACTTTTTTTAAGCTACCTTAACAAATTCATGCAGTCGTGGAGGACAAACATTCGGTCTGTTTGTATTGTTTTGGTTCTACATACTTGGTAGCGAGTCTGCATTTTGTTGGGCTTATCCCAATCAGTATATGGATGGATGTTGGATGTGCTCCTATGTTGTGTTTCAGGTCTAGCATTATTATTACTTGAAAGTGATAATGGATCTTTGTTTTGTTTTTCCATTTCCTTTTCATTACAAGATTATTAACTTTGCATTCAATGTGCTGCTTCTGTGTCTACCACATTCTTTTCTCTTTCAGTTTTTGTGGTCGTTACTTGTGCCTTTTTTTCACGGGGTGATTGGTTGACATATCATGAATTGCAGGTATCGCATTTCTCTTTTCTCTCGGTGGAAGCAAAGAGGAATGTATGCAAGCTGCATGTGGGTTGTCCAATTGCTTTTGGTTCTTAGCAAACATGATTCAGTGTTCATTTATGTTCCTGAATTCTATTTGGAGGCCTTGGTACGTGAATTTTTGCTTCTCATACTTTTTGCAAAATCTTGTAGTAACTCTCTTCTGAATAGGTAATTATATGCAATTTCAAGTAGCAAACAGCCATACTAGTATTTTGAACTTCCATGTGGCATGGAAATCAGGCAAGCTTTCTGTGGTTTTAATAGAAAACTCTGCCTGCACTTGGTAACGATTGTATAAAATTATTCTCATTCCCACTGATTCTCAAACTTGTTCTGGATTAAAATTAATTACTATCTTGACTGCTTGCAGGTTGACTGTTTCCATGTGTTGCGGAAGAGTGATCCTCCATTTGTTCCCTCTGCAATATTTATCAAGCAAGGACTCTCTTCATTTGTACGTCTAATGTTTAAACTTTTCTCTTTCTTCCTTTGGTTCCCTCCTATTTTTGTTTTTCTCTCATTCTTCTTCATCTATTTCTGTGATTGTTTTTTTAACATCGCCACAGTGATAGCAGAGTTTAACTAAGAATTTCAAAATTTTAATTAACAAATTTGGGCACTATTATCTTAGTGCATATTGGCTCATAGTTTGTAGGTTTTGTCTTTCTTTGTGTTTAGTCTGCAATTCACTTTGGAGCATAACCAAGAAAGCTTACTGTAAGGGTTCCTTCAAATTGACATGGAATGGATCCTGTTCCTCTAATATTCCTGCTCCCATCTTACAAACATGAAAATCATGATCTCTTTTTGCATACAAGCACAAATCAGAATCACCCTCAACCTTTATTCCACTGATATGCATCATTAGTCAAGAAACTTTCTAGCTTTGCACTTGATCTGAGCAATTACGGGGTAATTACCATAAAGCCAACAAATGGCCGATCTGCTTACACTCCTCGGGCATATCGTCAAAGCACTGCACTCGGTCTATCTGATTTCCTTTAGTTTGCACTATGATGACAATTTGTATGCTTGTTGCGGAGCTTCTCTTGCATTACTTATTTTGATGTCTTGTTGGTCAGATCACTTTCATTGTTACCCACTTCAATGATCCTCGGATATCAAGTGCAGATTTGAGGGATCTTCTTCTCCAATCTATATCTGTCTTGGTGCAGTACAGGGAATTTTTGGCTGCTTTTGAAAGCAATGAAGCGGCAACTCAGAGGATGCCGAAAGCATTACTGTCAGCTTTTGATAACAGATCTTGGATCCCTGTGGCAAACATACTTCTTCGGTTGTGTAAGGGCTCTGGCTTTGGTTCTTCGAAGCTTGGAGAGTCATCATCATCCTCTGTCCTTTTCCAGGTGAAATTGTGGTTTACTGTTGTTGCTGTTTATAGCCGCCCTTTTCTCCTTGAGAATAGCTGGTGAGCTTGAATCTGACTAATTATTTTGGGGTTCTTGAATTGTAAAGAAATTGCTGCGGGAAGCTTGCATTCATGATGAGGAGTTATTCTTGGCTTTCCTCAACCGGTTGTTCAACACTCTTAGCTGGACAATGACTGAATTCTCAGTTTCAATTCGTGAGATGCAAGAAAATTACCAGGTTAGTTTTCCTGATTTTTTTTTTCACCATACAGTGATGAACAGGATGGTGCTGTTTTATGGAACTCAATATTCTGCCTTTCTTTTTTAAAATGAATTTTCTATCAAGAACCAAGTATTATGATTTATGATATATTTGTGATATGACAATAATTGTGAGGAGTGATATGGTAACATCTCGGCATGTGAATGGTGACATGGTGTAGGTGGTAAGAGAATTACCTCATATGGCATATTTGGTCCAACATGTAGAAAATCTGCAAAATAAGACTTATTATGACCTTACATAGCATGGGATTAACATCCAATGATGATTTCTTTTTGTTATTGTTATTTTTTTAATATAAAGAATTATTTTTAAATTACATCTGACAAATTTGGTCCAGCATGTAGAATATTGGCAAAATACATAGTAGTTAAAAGCGAAAAGCGCAAAAAAACGATTGGCCGTCCTTGGGCTTAAGCACAAAGCACAAAGCGAAGCGCGTGTTTTTTCATATAAAGTGCACATACAAAGCACTTGATTTTCTGCTCTCTCTCTCTCTCTCTCGCGCTCGCTGATCCGCTTCGGCACCACCAAGCGCATCCACCGCCGCCGATCATAGCAAGTCGTCGACAGGTAAGTAACTCCTCAGGCAAGTGCTCGTTTTCTCTCTCTATCTCTATCTCTCTCTTTCAGGTACGCGACCACACCCCTCAGATCTCCTCCGTCTGGATCTCCTACCACTCATAGATCTATATCTCTCTTCGGCTCCTCACCTCTTCATCGCTCTGCATCTCTCCTCCTCATAGATCTACAGCACCCAGACATTTTCACCTCTTCACCCCACCTTAGATCTACTCATCTCTCCCGTCTCATTGTTCAACAACGAAAACTTCATCTCTCTGCCCTTATAGATCTGCATCCCTCAAATCGCTTTATCCATCCATCTCCCTCAGATCTCTTCCTCCCACTAGTTTCTCTTACCTCAGATCTTGCAGCGACAGCCTCTCAAAGGCTGATCTTTCGCATCAGTAGATCCCGCGACAGACGCCTCTAACTACTCCATATCTGTCTTTTTTTTTTTTTTTTTTTTTTTTTTTTCTCTCTCTCTCTCTCTCTCTCTAAAGCTCTTTCACATCCATCCCCCTTCCGCGCCGGTAAACCTCCCTCCCTTTCTGCGACAGTACCGGTGGATCTCCCTTTCTGCGCCGGTAAACCTCCCTCCCCCTCCGTACTTGTCTCTTGTCTGGATCCCTTGCCTCGCTGCCTTTCCCCCACCGGCTTTCCCTTTTCGCATCACCGAAAGCAGACATATGTTCGGGTTACGTAATCGCTCACCACCGGAAGCACACATCTCTTGCATGTCTCTGTATTTCTTTATTTATTTGGTTATTCATTTACTCCATCATTTAATCAGTTTTGCCTGCTTATTTACCTATTTACCAGTCATTCTTCTATATTTACTTATTTATTTATGTAATTATTTATTTATTTATTTTTTACTTTTATAATAAATATATATATAGGTTTTTTTGGTTTTTTTTTGTTTTTTTTTTTTAATACTACTACTACTTGAAGAACTACGCCACGGCCGGTCCCAAGCCCGGATAAAGGAGTAGGATTGCGGTAGGTTGACAGCCAGCGTAAAAATTCTTTTGTCAAATTACAAATGGGAGACAAATATAGGAAAACGTATGGGGCGTTTCCTCCTCAGCGACGCGCTACATCGGATCCCGGGTGTAGTGACAAGTTATCAAGGGATGTTAGGGTGCGGACAAATAAAATAGTCCATGAGGATAGGATGCGATTAGCCACTTAGAACATAGGATCTCTAACCGGAAAGTTAGGAGAAATAGGTGAAGTAATGAATAGAAGAAAAATTAAGATCATGTGTCTTCGAGAAACCAAATGGGTGGGAGGAAAGGCTAGAGTAATAGAGTCTTATGGTCATAAGATTTGGTACACAGGTAGAGATAGAGCTAAAAATGGGGTAGGAATAATTGTACATATAGATCTATTAAGAGAGGTAATAGAGATAAGAAGAAAGGAAGATAGAATGATATTTGTCAAGTTAGTAAATGAAGAAAACGTAATTAATATAGTTAGCGTGTTCGTGCCCCAAATAAGTGTAGATGCAATTAGTAAGAAACAATTTTGGGATGATCTAGATGAATTTATACAAACCATACCAAGTAGCGAGAAGTTATTTATTGGAAGAGATCTAAATGGTTATGTAGGAAAGAAAAACGAGGGATTTGAAATCGTACATGGAAACTTTGGTTTCGGTCGTAGGAATGAGGTGGGAAGTACAATTCTAGAGTTTACAGTAGCGTTTGATTTGACACTAGTAAACATGTTCTTTAATAAAAAAGAGACATATAGTTACTTATAGAAGCGGGTCAAATACTAGTCAAATAGATTTCTTTCTCACTAGAAGAGGTGATAGAACGATTTGTAAGAATTGTAAGGTCATACCAGGGGAGAGTGTAACGACTCAGTACAGACTCTTAATTTTAGACGTACAAGTGCCTAAAAAACGAAAGCAATGTCAACCGTATATGGAGTCAAGAATTAAGTGGTGGAAACTGAAAGGGAAAAATATGACGAGTTTTAGGGATAAAGTAATTAGAGTAACAAATTGGTCGGTTAATGATAACGTAGAAACAATGTGGAATGATATGTTTAATAATATTAAAAGTATAGGTAGAGAAGTTCTTGGAGTATCTAAGGGCGGAGCTCCAAGAGGCAAAGAGTCATGGTGGTGGAACGAAGAAATAGAAACTGCGATCCGAATCAAAAGAGAGTGCTATAGGAAACTTAAAAATGATAGTAGCAACGAGACCTATGAAAAATACAAAAAGGCAAAAAAAGATGTAAAAAATATTATTTATGAATCAAAAAGTAAAGTGTATAACGAATTGTACAAGAGACTATAGGCTCGAGATGGGGAGAGAAATATATAGAATTGTCAAACTAAGAGAGAGGAATGGACAAGATTTAAATGAGATTAGATGTATTAAGAGTGCAACAAATAGTACACTTGTAAGAAACGACGATATAAGAAAGAGGTGGAGTGAATATTTTAATAACTTATTTAATGTTGAAAGTACAACAAATAAAGAAAATTTAGAGATATCTATAACAGAAATTAATAGAGATTTTAAACGTAAGATTCACCCTCATGAAGTAAAGGAGGTTATAAAGAGAATGGGAAATAACAAAGCCATATGACCTGATGGCATTCCTATCGAGGTGTGAAAATGTTTGGGAGAATTCGGAGTAACAATGTTAACGGCTCTTTTTAATAAAATTTGGCAAACGAAAAAAATGCCCAATCTATGGAGAGAGAGCACAATTGTCTCACTTTATAAGAATAAAGGGGACATTCAAGATTGTTCCAATTATAGAAGAATTAAACTCATGAGTCATATGATGAAATTATGGGAGAGAGTGATTGAGTATAGATTGAGATGGGAGATAAGTGTGTCTCAGAATCAATTCGGATTTATACTCAGACGATCCACCACAGAAAAAATTCACTTGTTAAGACAGTTGATAGAGACATTTAGAGTGTAAAAAAGAGATCTACATATGGTATTCATTGATCTTGAGAAAGCATATGATAGAGTTTCTAGAGATGGTTGTGGTGGGCGCTCATGAGGAAAGGGATCTCTTTGAAATATATTAATCTTATTAGGGATATGTATGAAGGAGTTGTGACCAATGTAAGAACTTGTGGGGGACTGAGTGATAGTTTTCCTATTAACATTGAGCTACATCAAGGTTCGGCATTGAGTCCCTCACTATTTGCAATAGTGATAGATGAAATCATAAAAAATATTCAAAATGAAATACCATGGTGTATGTTATTTGCAGATGATATAATTTTGGTTGATGAAACTAGAGAGGGTATCAGTACTAAATTAGAATTATGGAGAGATACGTTAGAATCTAAAGGATTTAGATTGAGTAGATCTAAAACTGAGTATATGAGGTGTAAATTTAGTGACAACCATCAGAATAATGAAGAAACGATTAGTTTGGAAGAAAGAGGAGTCCCCAAGAGTGAAAGGTTTAGATATCTTGGTTTTATCATCCAAGATAATGGTAACATAGACGGAGATGTCAATAATAGAATTCAAGCGGGTTGGATGAAATAGAGAAAGGTATCAGGAGTGTTCTGTGATCGCACGATGCCATTACATTGGAAAAATTCTATAGGATTGCAGTAAGACCTGCCCAATTATATGACACTGAATGTTGGGCTATTAAGCAGCAACAAGAGCAAAAAATGGCTGTAGCTGAAATGAGAATGCTTAGGTGGATGTGTGGTAAAACTAGAAATGATAGAATTAGAAACGACGAGATACGTAATAAACTGGGAGTTAGTTCAATTGTAGATAAGATGCGAGAATACCGTCTGATATGGTTTGGACATATACAACGAAGACCTATAGACGCACCTGTTACTAAGGTAGAGAATTTAAATATAGGAGAATTAATAAAATGTAGAGGTAGTTCATTAAAAACTTAGATGTAATGTATTCGTAAGGATATGATAGTGATGGATTTAGCCGAGGAGATGGTCTTAGATAGGAATGAGTGGCGTAGGAGAATCCGCACAAACTAAATCATTTTTTCTTCTTCTTTTTCTTCTTATGTTTTTTTTTTTTTTTTTTTTTAAATTTCATTATTTATCTCTCACATGACCGATCCTAAATTTTGGGACAGAAGGTCTAGATTGTTGTTGTTATTGTAATAATAACACATGAAATATGTTATAAAACTAGAACATCAACATATATAAGAGCTAAAATTTTTAACGTCATGGCTAGTTATTGACCTCTTAAGGACACACACTTTCACCAGGGCAATGAAGTTCTTACATTATATTTCATAGGGATGGTGATCTTCCTCTAATAGTGGCCATCGATTTGGTAGCCCGTCCATGGCTCCAATTGAAGGTGTCATTCAAGTTCAGGGTGATATAACAAATGCTTGAGCTTTTTTTTTTCGTGATACAATTAATGACATGAATTAGCATTTGAAATTAGGTCACCAGCATATCGCTCGGGTTAAATTCTTTAATAACATGATAGAACCAGCTAACCGTATGGCCTTAAAGCTGAAATGATGCTTCAGAGGCCAAGGAGAATGTGGCCCAATGTTGTTATATGAAGCAACTTAATTTATTATTCCCTGAAATGTAGTTTAGGTAAAGCAGAGTTACTTACATATTCGTATACATGACTACCTTGCTTATGGGAATTGATCTGAAAAGCTATGCTATAATTCCACAGCTATGAACAGACAAAAAAAAAGAACAGAAAAGATTAGGGGAAGAAAAAACCCCGGAACAGAAAAAAAAAAAAAAATGAACAGAAAGGAGTAGGGTAATAGCAAATGATTTTTTTTTTTTTCAAAAGGAGGCGGAAGAGGACGGAGAAGAAAGATGGAGTAAAAGAAGAAAAACTGAGAAGAAAGAAAGAAAAAAAGAAGGAAGAAGAAGAAGAAGAAGAACAAGAACAGAGAAATGCACCTGGAATAGATATGCTTTGCTTCCAAACTTGACTGAGAGTACATATCTGTTTTGCTTCCAAACAGAGTTCCCAAACATTTTAACATTAAAATTGCAATCTAGCACATGTCATCGATGGAAAGTTGCATAGACCATCTTATCTTTCATCGTTAATAAGATCCAACGGTTGAAATTATATTAAAGTTGTTAAATTGAAAAAAATAAAATTTTTTTAAAAATAAAGTGTCACTTTTTGTGCCTTGTGCTTTTTGTGCTTCAGCGTGCTTCACTTGCGTTTTCTAATTTTTGTTGTGCTTTATGCAAAAAAAAGCCCATGAGCTGCTCTACGCACTTTAAGTGCGCTGGCGCGCTTTTAAATACCATTGCAAAATAAGAGTTCTCGTAACCTTAAACCATACCACACCATGGGATTAATGGACAATGACAATATATATTTTCTTTTTTTTTGTTTTTATATTATTTTTTGAGCCTTTACCCTTGTGCCTGTGCATTATATAATTATTGAGCATGCACAACAACCCCACGAACCACATGCAAAGTCCAATCCAATTTCAAAGCTTTGAAGACCTTTTTAGGGGGAGATTTCTCCTTTGCCAGCTTAGCTGGGTGTAACATGTCTGACTCATTGATATATTCCTTATTAATCTGTTTAGGATGAGTTTTTGCCAGAATGCTGAGTAGGGTTTGATCCTTTTAAGGGCTCTTAGTCTACTTAGTTGTCCTAAGAAATTTGAATAGCATCCATCGTCTGGAGAAGTTCTGTTATTTATCATTTGAATATTAAATATGCACAAACTGTTTGCAGGTCATCGAGTTTCAGCAAAGGAAGTGCAGTGTTATATTTGACCTTTCATGCAACCTTGCAAGGGTATTGGAGTTTTGCACTCGTGAGATCCCTCAAGCATTTTTACTAGGAAGTGACATGAACCTCCGGAGGCTGACAGAGTTGATTGTGTTTATCCTGAGCCACATGATCTCCAC
Organism: Dillenia turbinata; assembly: GCA_037126225.1. NCBI lineage: Eukaryota > Viridiplantae > Streptophyta > Magnoliopsida > Dilleniales > Dilleniaceae > Dillenia > Dillenia turbinata. Next base: position 4,845,278 of record JBAMMX010000018.1, on the reverse strand, counting down.
GGTGGATGCTGAATTTTTTGACCTGTAAGTTTCTAGTGTAGGAATTAATGCTCTTGGTGCATGTACATTATTATATATGTCGAGAAACATACATCCTGGGTTAATTTTAATTTTATCCTGGATTGCCACGACATTGGGTCTGGTAAGGAGTTATCTCATTGGTTCCGTTGAGGATTTCAGACTTTGTTGACCTTGGTATCCTGTTATAGTGTGGGATCCCTGGGGAAACAAAGCTAGTCGGCCAGCCAAAGTTGAATATCTTACCCGTTAGATACATGTAGAAATTGGGTAAACCTTACTTTATCCTGGCTCACATTGGTTCCATCACGTGGTCTGTGATGTACTTTTATATTTTTGTCAGTATAAATTTGTCCTCCCTTATCTTAGATGTCAGTGTTTTTCCGTCTAATTATGATGGAACTTGTACTGCATGGAGCAGCTAGTTCAACTGATATAGCATTCTGGCATCTTGGCTCATTCTTTTGCATTTGCTTCTGCAGCTCAGTGAGAAGACATGGGCATTCACTAGAGAAAGTCAACCGTGCAATGATTTTAGCGCCAATTGTTGGAATTATTTTGAACTTGTTGGATGCTGGTAGTGGGACAGAATGTGGTGAAGGGAATGATGTGGCAAGTGTGTTTGCTAGTATGGACTGCCCTGATACTGTTCATTGTGGACTTCAGTATCTATTAGAGTACAATTGGGTTGGTTCTTGTCACGCTTTCTTTCCTCTACTTCTATGTTGAAATATGCCGGTACAGGTTGAGTCCTTAAAACATTTCCATTTTCATTTGTTCTCTTCCAGGCGGGTTCCTTTAGAGGGGACTATCAAGAAAAACTCATGCAGCTAGAGAAATTCTCAAATGTGCTTATCAGCCGGATGACCAACTCACCGGAAGTTGAGAACTGGGAATGCAGGAGTGATGTAGACACCGATGACAGCATGTGTTGCATCTGTTACGCGTGTGAGGCTGATGCCTATTTTGTGCCTTGTTCTCATACGTCCTGTTCTGGCTGCATAACAAGGCATCTACTAAATTGCCAAAGATGTTTCTTTTGCAATGCAACGGTCATGGAAGTAATAAAGATGGATGAGAGAGCTGCATTATAGTATGTTCACGTTTGGTGGTGGCATGGAACATTGGGATTATGTTTGTATCATGTATATTTTGGTTTATAGTGGGTTGGTTATGTGCAACAGGTTAGAGGGGGAATTTGTATGGGTTGGGAAGAGGGGTGGGGATGAGAATTTTGTAGAGGAAGCTGAGGGCATTATTCTGTATATATGAGATATAAATGGAAAAGGAAAATCCTCTGGTTCCCCCCCGCCGGGGGCCCTCTCTCTCTCAATCAAGTTAAAAGAGTCATATTATATATCATACCCCTATAATAATTCTCGTATTATAATTTCAAGTAATAATAATAACAATAATAAATTTTTAATTAAATATTTAACTTAACTTAAAGCATGTTTGGTACAATTTATTTCTCTTTATCTTCTCTGGAAGTAAAATTTAATTTTTTAAAAAATAAAGTTAAATGTTGTTTGATATTTTTATTTTTTAAAATTGATTTTGTAACTTTTTTTTAATAAATAAATTGTTTGTAAAACATTTTTGTTAAACTCTATTTTTGATGAAATTGGTATATGCACAAAGTGTAAATTTTTCCTTTCACACTCGATCGATTAAAATTCATATATTTATATTTTAAAAATAAAAAAGTAAATACTCATCTGAATGGTTTCTCCGACTTACTTTTTTATTTTTCCTTATGAAAAATGTTAATTTTAAGAAGTTGAAAAAAGGTAATAGCAAAGGGCACTTCAACCTGACGAAGGTTCACCACCTAAGGAATCCAAAAATGTTTCCGAGAACGAGAAATGTACGAATTTGATCTAAAAAAAAAAAAATTCTTAAAACAACATTCTTGTAAAATATATTTAAAAAATAACCTAGTTTGGTCGTTCTTATAAAACATATTCAAAAAAATAATCTAATTTGGTCAAGTTTTAAAAATTCGATCAATATTATTTATAAATTGATCGAGTTTTTAAAATTGAATCAACACTGTTCATATCCTATGTATAGGTCGGTCGAATTTTGAAAATTCGACTAATATTATTTATATTGAAATTGGTCGAGTTTTCAAAACTCGATCAATCTACGAGTAGGATATAAATAGTGTTCGATTAACCTAAAAATAGTAATGTTTGAGTTTTCAATACTTAAACAATCTAGGTCAAAAATCAAATTTTTTTCGTTTGAAGGTGTTTTTAAATTTTTTTTTTGATTTTGGTGCATTTATCTCCTAGAGCTCGCGGAACGGGCGCTTCATCGACGAAGCGAAAAACGAGGTGTTCAACCAAAAACGAGGTGTTTAACAAAACGCTGCTTCCTATGTGAGATGTCTTTCCCAGAAGCCGAGCCTGAGCTCCAACTTGGGCGGAGTACCCGAAGGAGAAAGAGAGAGAGAGATATCTTGAATCGATGAATTCAACGCTAAGATTATCTCCTTCGAACGTTGCTCTCAAGCCAACTACCGGAAACAGCTTCGCCGGCGGAAATGAGAGTCCAATTTATCGGGGCTTGTATTTCCGGCAAGCACAGTTTCAGCGGCGGTTCCCTTCATTTTCGCTTAAGCCGTCAGCAGAGAACACAGCAGCTGAAACTTCTCCTTCACATCATGTAGAGTTTACTTCATCTGTGGGATCTCCGTCTTCTCTTCATCTCTCTCATTGGAACCTCACCAAACGTCACATTTCCATTCTGAATCTTATCGCTTGCGCTGTACTCTCTCTCTCTCTCTCTCCCTATATATATATATATATATAGGGTTTTTAATTTGGGTGTTTAATTGTTTTAAAGTCCTGAAAAAAACATAGATACAATAATATTATTATAGATAGCCTGACACTTGCATTTCTTTCGCAGGTTGCGATTTCTGCAACTTGGCTGTTTTTCTCAGCAATCCCAGCTCTTCTGGTTAGTTATCTTCGATGCCCATGAATATTTTTCAAACTAATTTATACAATATACTAATATATGTGTTAGTGGACCTGGGTATTGCTAATGGTCTATGTTGGACGAATACTTTTCGGTATAAATGAGCGTGTTCATCTCATGTCACACATATATGCTTTGACTAGGTGAAAGGGCAAAGGGAGATTATAGAATTTGTGGTTTGAGCCATAACTACTCCCTTTAGGCGGACCCAATACTATAGTTCTACCAAAGTGCTGGCAGAGTGAAAACCATGGCATGACACGATATGATATTCATATAGTGTTACTTAAAATAGTGTGAAATTTTTATGACTCTGTTATGTTGTTATGCTCATGCCGGACAATAGCTTCATAGCTAGTAGTATTAGTAGTTTGTTAGTGGATAAAAATTTCAAAAATGCCTTGTATACAAGGCTTTTCGGAGAGCTGCAGAGTCACTCGAGAAGCTAATGGATGCCACGAGGGAAGAGCTCCCCAGCACAATGGCTGCCATTAGGTTATCCGGGATGGAAATCAGTGACCTAACAATGGAGCTAAGTGATCTTGGGTTAGTTTACAAATTTTTGTGCTTCTCAGAAATTTTGCCTTACTGTTTTGTTTTGTAGATCGTGGTTAAGATTTTATTTTATTTTATTTTACTTTTTTTTTTTCAGCCAAGAGATAACTCAAGGTGTTAGAACCTCCACTCGAGCTGTTCGGGTAGCTGAGGAGAGACTTCGTCGATTAACAAACATGAATCCAGGTTATTGAGATTCTTTGTAGTCTTTATGATTTTTTCAAAGGTTTAAGATGTCTATGTAACAATGGATTCTACTTCGTTTTTACTTGGTTAGCCTCAATGCAGGTGGTGGTGATGGCCAGTCCAGAGACCCAAACAGCACTAGCAGGACCAGCAGTGGCTAGGATTGCAAGAGTAGTGCGAGAAGGAATTGTGAAAGGTCGTACATTTTTGCAAATCTTTTTTACAGTGACCAAATTTTCTAGGATGGCACTTGGGTACCTCTCTAAACAAGCAAAGGGTAAAGTTTGACTCATGAATGTGATCATCACCTTGGGAAACCCCTGTCCTTTGTACATAATGTAGTTGTTAGTGAGAATTGCTTTCTTCCCAAATTTTGAGGTTGATTTGTTCCCTCCAAACACAGTTATCTGTTGAGGGATGCTTGTTTTGCCTTTTGTTTGCATCCCTATCGCAGAACTTGTTTCTGCTTTCTTTTCAGTTTTATCCTTCTTGTTGATGGTTTAGCTCACACTGTGGGTATTTATGCCAATTTATGATGCTCATTTCCTTTTCTTTGCTCTGAAGCTTTTTATATATGTGGCTGACTTGTTTATTGCTAGATTGCTCATTTTGTCTTTTGGTTGTATTGGTCTTCAAGTACTTGTGACAACTTTGGTTTGGAGGTTGGGGGTTAGTGCAGGAAATATCATGATTCTTCATACTTATGTTAGTCGTAGTGGTCTATCACAGCTCTACAAGAGGATATTTTGTTAATTTATTATAGAAGGCCTGCATCACCAGGTGGGAGGGTGGTGTGGTGATGAAAGTGCTGCACTGTTGACTGCTTGCGATTAGTTGGACACAGGAGATGGTGACTGTATCCCATACTACAAGCTTCTGGAGATGATAATTCCAGTGGTTTTGATTAGAATCCTTTGGTCTATGTTGCTTATGGATGGGATACTGTTTGTTGGATGATTTACTAAAGCATTTGCTCAAAATGGGCTAGAACGTGCAAATTGTCAATGATGGAGAATCATTGTTTCTCTCTAAGATGTACATTCTTTTCAAGGCTTGTTCTTGGCCAGCAACCCGAGTGACAAGAGTTAAATTTGCAAGTCATGGCGTTATATGCTGAAAATTCATCAAGAATTATCCTCCTGTTGAGTGTTGTTAATTGGGGTAAATCCCTTTCCATATACATTGTTGCCATTAGCTAGAGGATGTGGCTTTTGGCTGAAGTAATCATGCATGCGAAAAGATTATACATCCTGAATACACCCTAAATGCACAGTTTCCTTTTATTTTCTGGTTCGATGATCTTTCCTCTTTAAACCCTTTTTTTCTTGATATCATCTGAATGCAGGAATCAGCATTTCTATCAAATTGTTTAGAATTAAAGGTCAGATATGATGGTTGTGAAGGGTGTTGGTTGCTCCTATCACTTTGAAAAGAGATTGAACAATTGTTTAGAATACTTAGTTTCCTTGCTTCTATTTTCATGCTTGCTTCTTTTCCTACTCATTTCGTTTCTTGGATATCAAAGATGGAACAATTTGTCTGTGCAGCTGCACTGTGTTAGAAAATGCTAGATAGTTCATAGCTGTCATGTGCCTCTCGGATGTCATGCACCTCCTCCTGTCTCTTCCGGTATAGAGTTTGCATGCTTCACCAATTATTACGCAATTTTTGCTTAAAAGCCGTAAAACTCAACTTGCTTAAGATAGCAAAACATCTCATGAGATCCGTTATCACAACTTCTTGGGCCTTATGTAAGTGCACACTAGGGTAAAGGTAGATCACTAGAAAGGGTTTTATATGAACTGAATTACTTCCATGCTGCTGTGTGGTAATTAATTGCCTTTGTTTGCTTGCTTGCTTGCTTGCTTTTATTGTGGACTTGTTTTTGAGGTGATGTTCATTGTTTGCATCTGGTCACCGACTTTCTTGTACCATGAGTGTTATAACGAGAAAATTTGTACACCAGTAAACCCTTCGTGCCGGATGAAGCTCTCAATGTAGATGAGTTACAAGTTGTTGGTTGGGGACCTTCAATGCACATCTACTCAACACTTCAATAAGTACAAACGAGTTTGAAGATTTGGAGTGTTTGCCAACCCCAGATGATGTGGATCAAGTAATGAAAAGCCAGGTGTGTTGGAAATATTTTTACTTTCCAGAATTTTGGCTTTATGGACTATACATAGAACATGGCTAAACATGCTTTCACTCAAAAGTCGATACACATCTGAAGGAGGTTTTGCATACCCATAAAAAAAAGGCGCATTCTGAGATTATGGACCTGTAAAAATGATGATAGTTCATGACAAAGTGGAGTTGATCTGGCCACCACTTCCTGAGCCTATTGGCGGCCTTGATGGTCTTCTCCTTACTAGTCCCCTTGTCACCGTGTCTCCCGACTCATCCTGCAATTTTCTGACCGGAATGAGAGAGAGAGAGAGAGAGAGAGAGAGAGAGAGAGAGAGATGTTCAAGTTTCATTACAGTGCTAAATGATTCCGGCTGAGGTTGTAGGGTTGATGAACCATCTTCTGTAGATGAGCCTAGACCCAGACATCTGAGGAATTCATTGATGACTTGTTCAAGGCAATAGAGGGGTCGATAGAAGTAACTTGAGCTCTCCATATGCAATGGCTCACACTAGTTTACTCCCCTTTCTCCTCTCAGATCATATAAGACAATATTTATTTTGGTATTCTCTCATTAATTTGCTTCACTTGTCTTTTTTGTTCCGTAGTTGAGCTTCCCATTTTTAAATATGTATGAGAGAACACAAGTGTCTAGGTGGTTGTGAGCGTGTGTTGGCTGCTGCCTGGGATGGAGATGTATCCATGTGGCCATACCTCAGTGAACACACTGTAGTGGGTACCCAGAACCCTTTCGTTTTGAGTTATTTAATTATTTTTTTTTGGGAAACGTCCCACAATTAACAATTATTTTATATGATTTCTCATGAGAATTTGACTGTTGAAATGAAACGCTATGTCATCCAAACAAGAAATTGATTTGTTTGGCTGTTTTGATATTTATTTTTCACAAAATATTCTCGGATAAAAGCAAATTAAAAAGTGGGGTTTGCTTTAAGGTATTCCATAAAACAGACTCTCATTGCACCAGCATGCTCTGCCTGTCTAAGTTGGCACACATATATATTTTTGACAGTAATCTTATATGAATCAAATGAATTATAATCTAAATGGATTAAATTTTGCTTGAGAGTTTATATTAACAAATTTTTAATCAAATTGTAATATAAATGGGTTTTCACCTTTTAATTTGAATAATTTAAACAAATATATAATTAAAAATTAGTCAAAAATATGTTAACACATCCAGAACCCACGATCTATTAAAGCTTATCAAATTAACAATCGGATTTCAGAGAGAGAGAGAGAGAGAGAGGGACTTGCTTTGATTTTTATTTCTTGTTCACCATTTGATGTGGGGTCTTGCAAACCTACTTCTTTAGTCTTCAATTCTCTTGAGTTTGAAATGTTATGATGATTGTAGCTGGGTTGATCAGTTGTGTAAATGCCCAAGCACTGAAGCTAACCTTTCACAAAACTGTCTAAGCTACTCCTTGTGTCTCTCTCTCTCTCTCTACTTAAAGTTGTGGAGTTGCACCTACGAGTCCAAAATCTATTGAACATAATGTGTCATTTTCATTATTGTTATCAGTGAAGACCAATCCCTTACAAATCTCAATTTTTGCAATTGCCCTTTTTATTTTTATTTTTATTTTTTTTAAAAGCACGATATTATAACTCAATAAAAAATGAAGTACTGCAAAATCTATGCCAATGTATATTTTCCCAACTGAATTTCCCTACTGGGAAACATGAGCAACTTTGGTGCTGTTCGGAATAGATGAATTCCAATTTATCTTATTATTATTATTTTGTTTCGATAGGAGGTCTGTAAGTTGGTACGCAGTGGGTAATATTTCTTATATAATTATTAAATAAATCAGAATTTATTATTAAAATTCGAATCTAATAATGTAATACTGTGCTATTTGTGCAATTTTATTTTATTTTATTTTATATATAATATTTTTACTAAAATAAAAATATTAATAAGAAAATATAAAGTTTTGTAAGTAAAAATAAATTTTTATTAAAAAAATTATCATTATATTAATTATATTAATAATTTTTTTACCGAGTTGACCTCTGTGTGACCCAGATGAGTTTAGCGACACTCAAGAGCCCAAATCAGCCAACTTAGAGCTCCACATGAGAGTGGTTCGCGTTCATTTTCTTTGACCGGTCGGTATCACATTGGTTAAAAAAGCGCTTTTGCCGTTATATCAACATCCAAAAAATCTATCAAACTCTTTTAGATCGAGTGATTGTGATGCATGAGAAAAGAAGAGAAGAAGAGGAAAGTAGTTAGTTAATTGAGCTGGCGAGACAGTTGGTTAGCTGAGTTGGCGAGAGAAGCTTAGTAGACAAGCAAGCTGAGTGGCAAGAAGCTGAGCTGGCAAGATGCTGAGTTGGCAAGATAGTTACCAATTAGATGTCAAGTTAGTTAGAGGTAGTTAGTAAATAAAGAGGTTAGTAGCTAATAGAAAAGAAAGAATGTAGAAACATTCATCTATAGAATTTTTCAGAATCGATTTTCTTTTTCTCTCTATCTCTATCTCTCTCTATAATGTTGTATTCCTCACTACCTTACATTCAAATAAACATCATCAATTCATCAATGGAAGTTTTCCCTAAATTCTAGGTTCGATTGGATTCTCCAATCCCACACCAATCCGACTTAGAGTTTGCAGTTAGGTCTTCTTCCCCCTGTATCAATTGGTATCAGAGCTCAGGTCTGAATCGCGCCATGACAGAGGGAACTCGATCTCAAGATTTAAATAGAAAGTTAGAAGAAACCATGAAGGCCTTATTCAAGGAGTACAAAGAGGCTCTCGATAGGGAGATGGATGCTCTCAGGTCTTTGGTTTTAGAAAACCATTCGCGAAGCAACAATCACTCTCCTCGTCAATTAGTACAAGGACAAAATCCTACAGGAATAGGCAGGTCGGGAGGTGCAGCAGTTACCAGGCTTTCTAGACTGGATTTCCCCAAATTTCATGGAGGGGACTTCCGTGGATGGCTATACAAATGTGAACATTTTTTTTATGTTGATAAAACACCTTCAGAGATGAAGGTGAAGTTGGTGGCCATGCATTTGGAAGGCAAAGCTCTTCAATGGTATCATGTGTTCATGAAATCTAGGTACACTCGTGAACTACCTAACTGGGAGGAATATATAAGGAACCTAGTTGCTCAATTTGGGAACACCATGTATGATGACCCCATAGGAGAGTTAATGAGTCTCAAACAAAGGGGAACAGTAGAGGAGTATCATGAAAGGTTTGAGGAGCTCCTTAATAGAGTAGAATTACCGGAATCATATGCTGTAAGTTGCTTTCTGAGTGGACTGAAGGAGGAGATTCAGATTACAGTGAGAATATTCATGCCAAAGACTTTATCCCAAGCTGTGGGCTTAGCCAAATTAGAAGAAAAACAGTTTTTTGTAGCTTAGAAAAATTGGAAAGGAGCTCTAGGGAAGATAGTAAATGTAGCTGGAAATGGTAGGTTTCCCACCAAAGATAATGCTGCAATTCTACCTACACCAAGATCAATCCAGCTGGGACCCGCTAAGAAACCATTTAGAACCTTCACTTCAGCAGAGTGGGAAAAGAAACTGAAGAAAGGACTGTGCTTCTGGTGCAATGAAAAAAATGAAATGGGTCACAAATGAAAGGAAAACAATTGTATAGAGTGGAAATGTGGCCAGAGGATAATGAGGAGGAAGAAGGATCAAAAGAGGATATTAGTGAGTCAGATGAAGTGGTTGTCAATGCTCACATATTAGTGCATGCAATGTCCTGTTTTACACTTCCTAACTTCCACACAATGAGAGTTCATGGTCACATAGGAAAGAGTAACTTTTGTATACTATTAGATGGGGGAAGCTCTCATAATTTCATTCATCTTGACATGGTGACTAAGTTTGGGCTAAAAACACAAGAAGTAGGGATGATGTCAGTAGCATTAGCTAATGGTGGAAGGTTTCAAACTTCTACTATGTGTACTGAATTTAGATGGGTCATGCGTGGACAAAAATTCAGCACAAAACTCATGGTACTATCTATTAAAGGGTGTGATATAGTGTTGGGAGTTTAGTGGTTGTCAACATTGAGAGATATTACTTGGAATTTTGGGACCCTCAGGATGGAATTCATCTATAATGGAAGGAAAGTAGTGTTCAGGGGATCAATTGAGCTGAAGATTATTAAGGGTTCAAAGATGCAGAGAATTCTGAATACCCTTTCACAGACACCATCTGCCTGGCTATGTTTAATTCAGCTAAATCAAACAAAGGAGATGTAGATTCCAGAATTTGGCTCTCCCCCGCAACTCTTATCTACAGAGGTAAACACAGATAAGCATAATGAACTTGACATTCAATTTCATTCTTGCATGCAACAACTTTTGACTGAATATTCTGATATATTTGAAGAAGTGATGAATTTACCCCCAACAAGAAGATGTGACCATAAGATTGTCTTAAAGGAAGGGGTAAACCCGATAAATGTGAGAACATATAGATATCCTCATTTTTAGAAAGCTGAACTTGAAAGGTTGATCAAAGAAATGCTTTCTAATGGTACCATTAAACCTAACACTGGCCCTTATTCTTCTCCTGTGGTGTTAGTAAAGAAAAAGGATGGATCTTGACGGATGTGTATAGATTACAGAAAACTGAATGATGCTACTATAAAGGACAAGTTTCCCATTCCTTTAATTGAAGAGTTATTTAATATATTTGATTCTCAAGTATTTTCAAAACTAGATTTAAGGTCAGGGTATTATTAGGTCAGAATGCATATTAAAGACATAGAAAAGACTGTATTTAGAATTCATGATGGACATTATGAGTTCCTAGTCATGCCATATGGTCTGACCAATGCTCCATCAACCTTCCAAAAGCTTATGAATAATGTATTTAGGCCATATTTGAGGTAGTTTGTGTTAATATTTTTTGATGACATCCTTGTTTATATAAAAATGGGCAGGAACATTTACAACATCTGAAAATGGTCTTTGATCTTTTAAGACAACATCAGCTTAAGGTTAAACAAAGCAAATGTTCATTTACTGTTGTCCAAATCCAATATTTAGGACACATTATTGATCATTCTGGGATTAGAGCAAAACCTGAAAAACTAAAGGCCATAGAGGAGTGGCCCTAACCTAGATCTGTCAAGGAATTAAGAGGGTTCTTCGGGCCTACAGGGTACTACAGGAAATTCATTCGACATTATGGGATCATAGCTAAACCACTCACTGATATGCTAAAGAAACAAGGGTTCCAATGGATTGATGAGTCAGTAATTGCTTTCAAAAGACTGAAAGATGCCTTGTGTAAGTCTTAAATTCTTATACTACCAGACTTGAAAAATGAATTTGTGGTGGAGGCAGATGCATCCACTATTGGAGTAGGAGCTATATTGCTGCAAGATAATAAACCAGTGGTTTTTTTTTCACCAAAGCTCTAGCTTCAAGGCATAAGGCTCTACCTGTTTATGAGCAATAATTATTGGCTGTGGTGTTAGCAATGCAAAAATGGAGGCCCTACTCAGTTGGAACTCATTTTGTGATAAAAACAGATTATCAAAATTTGAAATACATTTTAAAGCAAAAAATTTCAACACCTGCATAGCAGAAGTGGCTGGTTAAACTTCTGGGTTATGATTTTTCAGTGGTGTACAAGAAGGGAATCGATAATGTAGTAGCTGATGCATTATCTAAAAGGCTTGAAGAATATGAGATGTCTGAAATCAAGGCAATATCAACTATTAGTACAAATCTTATGTTTAAAATCCAACAAAGTTGGCAAGCTGTTGGTAAACTTCAAAACATACTTTTACAGCTACAAAGTGGAAGGGTTGTCAAACATTACTCATGGGTCAGTGGAATTCTGTGTAGAAAGGGGAATATAGTGGTGGGCAATGTACCTGAGTTACGCCTCAAATTAATTCAGCTATGGCACTCTAGTGCAATGGGAGGATACTCAGGAGTGGAAGTCTCTTATAGGAAGCTTAAGTAGTCATTTTATTGGAAGCGTATGTACTTGGAGGTTGCTCAATTCATTGCAGAATGTGACGTCTGCCAAAGATCTAAATCTGATAATAGTGCTTACCTTGGTCTTTTGCAGCCCCTGCCTATTCCCACTTTAATATGGACTAATATAATCATGGATTTTATAAAAGGACTCCCTAATTCCTATGAAAAATTTGTTATTTTGGTGGTAGTGGATAGATTAAGTAAATATGCCCATTTTATTCCAATGTCTCACCCTTATTCAGCAATAACTGTGGTTCAAGATTTTATGGATTTAGTGTTTAAATTTCATGGAATGCCAAAAACTATTGTAAGTGATAGGGATAAAGTGTTTATCAACCAGTTCTAGAGGGAGTTATTCAAGTTGCAGCAGGTAAAATTGTAATTTTCTGTAACTTATCACCCTCAATCTGATAGACAATCTAAGGTGGTGAACAGATGTTTAGAGCAATACTTAAGATGTATGGTTAATAATAAACCTAGGGAGTGGGTGAAATGGCTACCATTAGCAGAATTCTGGTACAACACCAACTACCATACAGTCATAAAAGTAACTCATTTTCAGGTGTTGTATGGACAAACTCTTCATACTCATCATTCTTATCTTCCTGGTTTTTCAAATGTAGAAGCAATTGATAGAAGCTTAACTGCAAGAGAATGTCTCATTCATAACCTTAAGGATCATCTCAGCCACGCTCAGAATCGGATGAAACAACTGGCAGACAAAAGGAGAACTGATAGAGAATTTACAGTTGGAGATTGGGTCTATGTCAAGCTTTAACCTTATCGACAGCATTCTCTGAAGGCTCATCATTGCCAGAACTTGTCTCCAAGATATTTTGGTCCCTTCTTAATTCAGGTAGAGTGGGCAAAGTAGGTTATTAATTATAACCCCCTAGTGATGCTAAGATTCACCCAACTTTTCATATATCTCTGCTTAAAAAGAAGATTGGAAGTGAACCAGTTACCCCTCAATTGCCTAAAGACATCAATAATCAAGGCCAAATGTTGTTGGAACCAGTGGCAGTATTGGATAGAAGAATAACAAAGAGAGGGAATGCTGCTATTACACAAGTTCTGGTCCAGTGGAGTAATAGTTTTCCTAAAAATGCTATGTGGGTCAATTGGCATGATATTAAGTTGAAGTATCCTGCTTTTGATCCTTGAAGACAAGGATTTTCTTGAAGGGAAGGTATTGATGCATGAGAAAAGAGGAGAAGAGGAGAAAAGAGGAAAGTAGTTAGTTAATTGAGCTGATGAGACAGTTGGTTAGTTGAGTTGGCGAGAGAAGTTGAGTTGGCAAGCGAGTTGAGTGGTAAGAAGCTGAGCTGGCAAGATGCTGAGTTGGCAAGATAGTTACAAATTAGTTGTCAAGTTAGTTAGAAGTAGTTAGTGAATAAAGAGGTTAGTAGCTGATAGAAAAGAGGAATGTAGAAACATTCAGCTATGGAATTTTTCAGAATCGATTTCCTTTTTCTCTCTATCTCTATCTCTCTCTGTAATCTTGTATTCCTCACTACCTTACATTCAAATAAACATCATCAATTCATCAATGGAAGTTTTCCCTAAATTCTAGGTTCGGTTGGATTCTCCAACCCCACACCAATCCTACTTAGAGTTTATAGTTAGGTCTTCTTCCCCCTGCACCAGATGGAATACTCTACTCTCTTAATTAGAGATTTCGAGTTCGAACCCTGAAAATGAAAAAAAATGTTTTGGGAGAGACAATCTCTCAATAGGTTCCATAATACTCAGATAAGATTAATCAGATAAATCCCAAATATCGTTAAGTGAAAAAAGAAAAAAAATGCAAAAGGTATCCAAAAACTCCATCCAAGTCTTCAACCTCTTACAGAATCAGAATCTAAGCCAAACAAATCATTAGGTGTCATTTCCCAACTGCCCCATTTACTTGATTATCATAGTTGCCATCTTTCAATATTTTCTCTCTTGTTTTGGAGTCAACAATGTAGATTAACTCTTTCCCTGCTCATAATCCTCCGGTACTGATATGGACAGAATTGATTTCAGAATTTCAACACTAATTCAATTGGCTGAACCAGCCATTATTACCCTATTTAGATGCTCGGTGAGTTTAGCATACTGAGGGAATTACATACCTAAAATTGAATATCTAGCATGTAGTAAATAATGAACATTATAGTGTAGTACCGCAGCATTTACCCCATCTCCTGTTTGCTGATGCAGGGTGGCAAAAGCAATCAATCATATAAATGATTCACCATCAAATGTTGTTTTTCCATCACCATAGAGTTAAAAGAGGAGGAAGCTGCTAAACAAGTGGCCCATATGACCAAAAGGTGCAGTTAATTTTCATGTGTCTTTGAGTTGTCCATATGATGCCCAAAACAGCATTTGCTGACCTTCATTAGGTACTTACACCTATATTTATATAAATTTTAATTACATTAAATTAGTGTATGACTGCACAACTAACAAAGTGCCATACTACCCAGAGAACGATAAAAAAACACTAGCATATGTTGCAAGGCCAGGAGTTTGAACCCACTTGAGAAAAACAGCATTTGCTGACCTTCATTCGGTTCTTACACCTATATTTATATAAATTTTAAGTACATTAAATTAATGTATGACTGCACAACTAACAAAGTGCCATACTACCCAGAGAATGATAAAAAACACTAGCATATGTTGCAAGGCCAGGAGTTTGAACCCACTTGAGAAAAACAGCATTTGCTGACCTTCATTCGGTTCTTACACCTATATTTATATAAATTTTAAGTACATTAAATTAGTGTATGACTGCACAACTAACAAAGTGCCATACTACCCAGAGAATGATAAAAAACACTAGCATATGTTGCAAGGCCAGGAGTTTGAACCCGCTTGAGATAGAAGTTGGGAGATGAAACACCTTCTTGCTGATGCTTGAATACTCACACTTTAATGAAATTATAATATCACAAGTTCACCCTACACCTATGATGCTTGACCACTCACACTTCAGTGAAATTATAATGGCAAGTTCATTCTACAAGTCGTAATTCTGATTTAAATCAAACATGTCACAATATATAAAAACACTCATAATAACACAAAGGGTAATTACTACATCGATTCTTTATCCTTTACCAAAAAGAGAATTGACTAATGAAATAAGTACGTTGCCTAATGCCAATTTTCATTGATTCTTTCAGTAAAACCCTATACACATTTTTGACTCTCCTTACCATCCAAACATGCTAACAAAAGCAATGCAGGGTAAATGGCTGATCGGTTTCGCTGGGTTTACTCAAGAGATTGTAAATCTAAACAGGGAAAGAAGAAAAAAGGGGAACATAGCATTTGATTGAACTGCTTCAAAAAATCAGCAGTGTCAGCTGAGCTAACCATTGCTGCGAGCTGGATGTATAAGAGATTGATTTGCGAGCCACATAATTTTCTTCCCAATTATCTCACAACATGATTTCCATCCCATGCCTGCAACATTCGCTACAAGGACCTTTCCTCTGGCCCTCAAGAGGAATGGTAGCAAAATCTCCTCAACTCGTTATCAACATTCATAAGACACATGGAGACGGGAGGAGCATACATGAATCATTTATCTTTTCTTTGTTCCATTGATGACAAATCATCGGAACTACGATCCAATCCCAAGCACTTAAGGAAGGCCTTTTTAGCTAATTCAAGAAAATAGCAAGGGCTGTGAGGGTCATCGAGAAACCTGTTACCACGAGCTAAGCTCTTAAATGAACAGCCCTCTCTCGGCAATATCCCTTCTCTTACTATTTTTCTGCTTGTGCTTGTTCCTATGTCTCGTTTTATAATATGGTGCTCTCCTACCTGAAAAAGTTAATTAAATTATACGCAATTCAATATTACTATGCGCTTTGAGTTTCATGTATAAGGAAAATTGAACCAGAATTAAGAATCAATGACAACATAAAACGGGTGGAAAGGAGAAGAGCATTCCCAAGCTAAATGTTCATTTTATGCAAGATGTCTCTCTGTCAATTCAATACAAATTAAGGCAGTTGCTTCTACTCAATTGACATAGATTTGAAAGAAAAAACAAAAATAGAAGAAGATAAAAACCATCAAGTTCATGTGAAAGAAAAAGACATAGTTCGCAAGTTTAAAAGGGGAAATGGAAAATCAATCCTGCCCCAAAAAAAGGGTTTAAAAAAAAAAAAAAACTATCATATAATATCAGATCCACAAATGCCAAAATTCTGGTATTTGTCTTGGTCCCAGACAGCATAAAGGACAAAATCAAAGGCAAAGATCCAGCAAATTATTGATTAATGTACAAACCTAAAAAATGTTAAAAAAGAACATAACAGCTCATGTGTGGCAAATTTATCAAGAATTGAGGTATTTAATAAAAAAAAAAAAGAAGAAGTTCAAACATATGGTTCTGTCTTCATAGAAAAATGACAAGAACTCCATGACTAGACTCCAAAGGCGGGCATGAAAAGTATAATAAGTTGTGAAAGGTGTCCTTGAGATTAGTTTCCCCACAGAATCAGTCTCCCCTCAGAGGAAGCTCAAGAGAAAGTGACCACAGATAGCGATAACATCAAAATCAAGACCTGTTCGTATATCTAATTTATGTAATTGGAAAGATTTCTCATTCAATGGACTTCAAAATATGAAAATATAACGGATTACTTGTTCAGACAAGCTATTTAACAAAATACCCAAATTTGTTACTAAAACTAGCAAGCTAATGGCAGGTACGAACAAAAATTCATGGCAGGAGCGAAATGCAACATCTACTTCAAGTTATTGAAGCGTCAGAATCATTTGGTATTATAAATTTACAAATTATATACAAAATTTCCACCCCCACCCCATGGCTCAAAGACTACATGATTATAATTATGATTATGATTATTATTATTAGTTAGTAATAATAATAACGATTATAATTTAAAAGAAGTATGATAATTGAAATTAACATGACCCATGTTTCTTTTTCACCGGTGCAACACTCCCAAAGTAATATTCCATGCTTCCACTTGGGGAAAAAGCTTTGGTCATGTAAAAACTTAAAAGCAAAGGCTGGGCATCTACTTTTATAACCTATACAACCTTTTTTCTTTTTCCTTTTTTTTTTGGGGGGGGGGGGGAGGGGAGATTAAATAGAGGGGCAATTTAATAATATTAAGTTTTCAAATACCTGAAATGAAATTTAACGTGAAAATATATGAGGGCAGAACTAGATGCCAAAGTTGACCATATTCTCCTTCAAGGAGCACATGATGGAGATTGCAATAATAGAAATTCAAAGAAAAGGCAAGATTGATGATCATGCAAATTTGAAAAAAGAATACAAAAATAGGAGTATTTTAGGGCAACAAGTAATCCAATTTCATACCCAAATTTACTAAAAACAGATTATAATGATGATCAATTCCTCCAAATACCTTAAAACAAAATCGATTATGAAGATCATTACATTCATTAGACACCTCCAATTTATTAAAAATTTATTTATTTTAAAAAAAAAATTTTTTTTTAAAAAAAAATAAAAAACAAACCCTAAAAAAAATTTAAAAAAAAAAAAAGAAAAATTAATATATTAAAATTTAAAAAAAAATTAAAAAAAAAAACACCTTTAACATTTTTTAAAAAAAAAAAAGAAAGAAAAAAGCAAGAACAAGAACACAGAGAGAGAGAGAGAGAGAGAGAGAGAACCTTGGAAGCGTGTAAAGACCGAGAGATAGTGGTTGATTTGGTGAGAAGAAGCTTGTCCGAGCGAGAGGAGGGGGAAGAAGGTAGAGTGCTGTGTTCTTCTAAGAAATCAAAGCCAAAAACAGTGGAATAATAGAGCAGGATGAAGAGAAGGAACAAAACAACGAGATTGATCCAAATCAACCAAGGCATACTGTGGCCGTCTAGTTCTAGAACAAGCTCGTCTTCGACATTGAACATTATGAGAGAGAGTAAGAGAATGGCAGAGGAGAGAGGGAGAGAGGGAGAGAGAGATGAAGAAGTTGTTGACGAAGAATGGTTGGTGATAGAGAGACACGAAGGGAGATGAGATGGAAGACGAGTAAGCTAAGGCACGGAATTCAGTGGGAACGGTCCAACTTCTTTAAATATAGTAAAAAAAAAACCGAACAATTTCAACTTCGCCCTCTCTCTCACGCGCTATCACCTAATTGTTTGGGGGCTGTGCGCGTGGGTGATGCAATATTAATAATTCTTGATTTCCTTTTTTAAACTCCGTTGAGGAAATTAATGAAAAAATATATATAACTTTTACTTTAGTTCAATAAGCTGAAATATATATTTCACAAATAATGAGACTTAATTCTCATTCTTGTATCTTTATTAAGATTTAAATTTTAAAAGATGGGATTGATATTTAAAAAATAAAGAGAAATAAAAGAATTGAGAAATATTATGTATTATTGGGTATATAATAGATATACATAATAGTATTTATATAATTCAATCGCTCACTCTAACAGTGATTTATATATTATGATCTATGCATAAAATCTATTTTTAATATTTTCTCAATACATAACAAATATTGTGTTACCATAATAGTGAATATTTTGTTAATATTGTGTTATCAAAATTATTTTAATAAAAAATAAAATTAATAAAAATTAAAAATTATATAGAGTTATTTATAAGAGGAGAAGGTTAATACATTTAAATTAAGGAGGTGGCCATAGATCTTTGCAAAAAAATTAGGGGAAATTACCCCTCGTCTCCCCTGCCTTCGCTAGGAAAGAGATACTCCTTTAGTTAACACATTTAAATTTTAAATAAAAATTTATATAGTAATGATTTAAAATTGTGTAATTTCAAACCTTTAAATTTCTTATTATACTAAGCAAAAAAAATACCTTTATTGCAACTAAATTTTTGGGTAAGTTAGTTATAAATGTATTTCTGTTTTGAAAATTTAAATTTCAAATATTTGTAGGAGATTCAAGTTTTTATATAGTTTCCGTTTGTCTTAAGTTATATATTTGTTTTTCCTCGTTCGCTGTATTGGTTTCGAATATAAATAAAAATAAAAAAATAAATTATTTTTATTAAACAATTAAATTAATGTTATTTTTTTATAATTTTCTATTTTAAATAAATTATATCTATCTAGTTAAATTAATCTCAACCTTTTAAAAAAGATGGGTTATATAACATGGCCTATGTAGAATTGTCAGATGACAAATTCTCAATTGAATAATATGAAAAAAATAATAAATTAAAATGATTGAATTTTATATGGTATTTTATTTCAATATATTTAATTTTTGTATAATTTAAAAAATATTTCGACTAAGTAAAAATTATTCAAATATAAAAAATATTATTTTACTAATATTATATAAAATTTAAAATTTAATCTGTTGTGTTCTTGACTTGTTTAGTATATGTACAAGTCATTATCTTTCTCAAATTCGCACGACCGCGTGTGGGACGCGTTGATGGCCAAAGCTGTGGGGATTTTAAGCACTACCCAACAGTCGGCCGGGTGGGGCTGTGGGGGAGCGGGCCCCACAAAGAGACAGGGGAGAGGTGAGGGTGACGTAAGTTTGCCGTCGTGTGGCTGTGCGCGTTTCTGAACGCCAACCGTCCCCGCAATCTCAAATGGGGCCATGAAAGGTAATGCTCGTGACCCTCGTACCGTCAATATCCGGAGTGACCAATCCGGATCGTGGGTGCCTGAGGGTGACGGTACTTTTAATATAATTTTTTTTTTTATTTTAAATTTTATATTCAAAATTTGATAAAAGATTTAATAGCCACACATTTTTCTAATTTCCATGCTTTTGTGTCCTCTGTTTTGTTTCCTTTATAATAAATTATTGCTAATAATTTCTTCCTTTTTATTTTAATTTTTTAATATATGAAAATCTAAGCAACTTGTATCGTAATCAAATCGCAAGCAAGCTACTTTATAGATTTATTTAGTAGATTATTTTTAATAAATAAATTAAATTTTAATAATTTTAATTTATTTAATAATTATATATAAGTAAATTATCCACTATTATATGAATTAATCATATAAAACCCCCAAAAAAGATTACATCATGTATTTGCAGTCATTTATAAATCATGCTTAATTGAGTAAACACATTAACAGATTATTATTTATGGATTTAAATTCATTAAAATATAACTCTCAATATTTAGTGCATCTTTTATTAGATAAACTAAAAATTATCACCTTATTTTCTAATTAGGTTATCAAATATTGACCCCTTAGTGTAGTGATATTTCTAGAAAAATAATTTATTATAATCAATATTAACCTTAAATTGCTTGAATATTTAAGGAAATCCTACCTTGAAGAAATCCAGCCAATGACAATACATATGTACATACATACATGGGTACACCTATATATGTTGTCTTGACGGCCAGAGGCCAAAGACAGCAAGAGGAAAGATCCGGGTCCAAGACTCCAGAATAATTTTTTAAAAAATAGATTAAGATTGAATTTGTCACTCGGAAAATGTAATGGGTATAATTTTAAAAAATTTCATTTGTCAAATTTTATTATTATTACTATTATTATTATTTGAGTAAGTCAAACAGGGTAAAAGACTACACACGGGGCAACACAACCTTTCAAAAAAATAAAAAAAAAACGATATTCGGACCATCAAGAACTTGTTTAACCGTACCAAACTAAAAGTGTGCTTAATAAGATGAGATATTAAATTTCTTAATCAAATCTTGAATTCAAAATTTAAAAATAAAAAAAATTACATTGAGAGAGCCATTAAATAGAATTTTCATAAATGTTCGAGTTGGATTAATTAGACAATAGTTTCGGACACCAGTGTTGAGAACCAAAAATGAAAAAAAAAATTGCTAACTATATTTAGATTGTTTTTTTTTTTTTTGGTAAAAAGGAAGGACAAAAAACAAAACAAAACAAACACCACAAAAGAAACACTACACAACACACCTAAAGGCTTTACACCTCATACTCCCTGTGCCGTCTCTGTCTTCCAGCAAAAACTTGCACAGAGCTTGAGGGGGCACCTCCAAAATGGTAACACCGGAAGAAGAGCTAGCTCCCAAACTAGCAAGCAAATCAGCACACTTGTTCACTTCTCTAAACACATGGCTCACCCGAAAGGTTCCCAGCTCTCTCAGAAGGGCTTTACACTCTAACTTGATAAGATGCAGAGGGTGATCTTCAGGACCATCATTCTCTAACAACTGAACCAAAGCCATACAGTCAACTTCTACTTGGGGCTGATGAGCATCGAGGGAATTTGCCAGACGCAGCCCTTCCCTCAGCCCCCAGAACTCTGCAGTTAAAACGTCAGTATTTCCTATGTTAATCACAAAACCCCTTATCCAATTACCCTTGTCATCCCTTAATAACCCTCCTGCACTGGCTTTCCTAGTGACCAAAGACACGGCTCCATCAGTGTTCAACTTCAACTTGCCTCTCTCTGGCGGAATCCAATTAACCCACAAACTCATCTTCTCCTTGCCATTCTCCTTATTTGTGAAAGCTTCAGCCAAATCTTTACTCATGTTGTAAATTCTCTTCACTATCACCTGAGTATCCTCTCTTTTACATTCCAAGGCCACCTTGCACCTTCTTTTCCACAAGATCCAAATGGCAGCAGGAAAGGAAAAGCTTCTGAGATTCTGAATATCAGCTGTCCTGTTGCTTACCCCACTCCTGATCCAACTTCCTATGTCCCCTCTCCAGAAGTCTTCCTCTTCCTCAATTCCCGGTCTTAACAATCTCCAAACTTCTTTAGCTTTTCTACAGTTCCTAAGCACATGAAGTAACGATTCAGAATTCTCTTCGCATTGGGGACAACTATCATCGTTCGTAATGCCCCTTCTCTTTCTTTCTTCATTAGTCAAGCATTTGCCATTTACTGCAGTCCACATGAAAATCTTCACTCTTTCAGGGCTGTTACATCTCCAAATCACTTTCCACTCTGCCTCCTTAAGCTCTTCACCATCCTGGACATCTTGCAAACTGCAATACGCAGAGGCTACCGAGAACAATCCATTGTTAGAGTAATTCCAAATAAGAGAGTCTTCCACATTCTCCCTTCTAGAAATCATAATTCCTTTGATGTCCTCCACCTTCTCAGCTATCAACCAGTCACTTAGATCGTGGACTTTCCAATTACCCTCATTATCAATAAAATCCTCTACTTTGAATTGAGGAAGATGTCTCAGACGAGGAAGAATTGCAAAATCTTTGAGACATCCACTTCCAACCCATCTATCTCTCCAAAAATCTATGCTCTTTCCATTGCCCACCCTCCATTTCGTTCCATTACTGAGACAGAATTTACTGCGAAGAATACCTCTCCAAACACATGAACCTCCTCCTCTTTTTATGTAGTCCAATAAACTACTATCCTTAAGGTATTTTCCTCTCAGAACTTGACACCAAAGTTGCTTGTCTCCCTTTATCATCATCCAACCAAGCTTGGCCAGCATCGCTATATTACTCTCTCTCGTCTTACGCAGACCCAAACCGCCCCATTTCCTGGGCTTGCAAACTATCTCCCAGTTCACTAAATGGATCCTCCTGTCCCCCTCCTTGCTTCCCCAAAAGAAATCTCTATTGATTTTATCCAATCTATTGCAAGTCTCCCTTGATAACCATGCTGTTTGCATAGTATACACAGGGATGACACAGTTAACAACTTGAATCAACACTCTTCTGCCTGCATTACTTAGAAGATTAGCCTTCTAACCACTTAGCTTTCTTTGGACTTTCTCCACCAACTGATTGTAGAAATCCTTCCCCACCCTTTTATGAACTGTCGGGACTCCTAATTACCTTCCCAAATCCTCCGAAGGGGTAAATTTGCTCACCGCCGTTAGAGAAGTTTTAACTGTCCAAGGAGTCTTAGGAGAAAACCAAATTCTTGACTTTGCTGGGTTTACCCCAAGACCGCTCTCTGCCGAGAACTCCCTTAAACAATCCAAAATAGTACTTAGATTCAGCATCTCTGCCTCCGCAAAGAGAAGCAAATCATCCGCAAAGAACAAATGGGAGATATGAGGGCCATTCCTTGAAGCTTTAATGGGCTTCCATTTGCCTTTGTTAACTCTTTCCTGAATCATATAACTTAGACGCTCCATAATCAGAATAAAAAGATACGGGGATAACGGATCTCCCTGACGGAGGCCCTGACCAATCTCCATGGACGACAACACCTCCCCATTCCAAATAAGGGAGACTTTGCCAGAGGTAACCATGAACATAATAAGCTTCACTATAGGTAAGGGAAGATTGATATCAAGAAGAACCCTCCCTAAATAGCTCCAACTCACATTGTCGTAAGTCTTTTTTAAATCTACCTTGATGATCATACCATGCTTCTTGCTTCTAGGCTTATTGCATGAATGCACAATCTCTTGAAGCACAATAATATTCCCTGCGGTACCTCTTCCCGGAAGTAAACTACTTTGGTGGAGACCAATCATATCTTGAAGCAGCGGCCGTAACCTGTTGACTAAAAGTTTGGATAACACCTTATACGAGGTGTTAAGAAGACTGATAGGTCTGAAATCATTTATAGTTTTGGGACTTTCACTCTTAGGAATCAACACCATGTGAGCATCACAATATCTAGGAAGAAGAAGCCCTCCCTCAAAGCTGAGTTAACAAAAACACAAAGAGCATTTTTCACCACGTGCCATTGGTTTTGGTAGAAAACCGGCTAAAGACCATCGGGCCCCGGGGCCTTAAGCCCTTGCATAGAAAAGACGGCTTGCTTAACTTCTTCCTCCGAAGCCTCCTTGATAAGACTCTCGTGGTGCCTTTTATCAATCCTACGAATAAAACTCTGAAATCTATCATTAGGCCGCTCAACTTCCTTACCTTTAAAAAGTTCAATGAAGTGATTTCTAACATGCTCCTTAATCCTGTCTTGATTATTTCTAACTATATTTAGATTGTAAATTGATTGTGAAGCTAATTTACATTCGCATTGGCTTCTTCTCTGTATGCGTATGCAAAATTTAAATTGCTGCTAATTGCGGTCAAAAGTAGAGATCATCTCATCTGCCACCCTTTTAGCACCAACCCATAGTATTTTAAGTGGAAGCAAATGAATCAAAGCTTCAATCTCATGACTCAAGCCAACTTTGAGCATTCATTCATCCCAAATCTAATCAGCAAAGCAAAGGAGGCATAGAACCCCGAATTTTGCATAAAACCAAAAACCCAGTAGCCATTGTAGTCCTTAATCAGACCTCAACACCCGACTCGCATTAACCATAATGAACAAATTCTAATGGAGAATGTTTACCTTCGTCCCTCATTTTCATTTTTTTTTTTTTTTTTCATATTGACCGATCGGTATTTAAAACCATATTTCAATTAATTCAATTTGAATTGTTGTCAGATTTTTTTTAGGAAGAAACTCTCTCAACATAATTTTTTTTATTCTTAAAATTTGAATCCGAATTCTGATTAAAGAACGTAATATTATTTTTATTAAATCAACCGTCCGTTGATACCTTGATCGCTCGTTGATGCAAAATAGAGTATAACACCATAAAATTTTCCATTGATTGGAGTAATAAGTTTAATACATTTTGCTTTTGCATTTTAGAGCTAGTGTTGACTTTTTTTTTTTAATATGCAAATTGTGATTAACTTGCCGATTCATTTTGATTGGGGAACTCAAAAGTCAAAACCAATAAATTACTTTTTTGTGATTCTATTTATTGTATGTTTTTATATAGATAAACATGTCTGAGAATTAAGATGTTCATTTCAACTATTTGAGTTAATCATATTTCTTTATCCCTTTTTAAGTTGAACTCATGGATTTATGGTATAAAATCAAGAGTATCTGGTCCCGTTTAAGCTTTAGCTCAATTAAATATTCTTTAGGTATAAGTCAAATGGTTACTTCAACTATTCAAATTCAATGATTTGCCAATCGTGGGAGCATGTTTTCTTTTCCCCCGCCCCCGGGGGATAAGAGTTATTCAAAGAGGCAAACTTTTTTTTTTTTTAATACAAAAGAGATTCAAATTCGATTTTTTTTTTTTAAAAGAATGATATTAGTTAAATTACATCTTAGTCACTCAAAGAAACTAAAGAATATTTAATTGATGGAGCTCTCCTAACGTTGCTGTCAAGTCTGAATTGCTGTCAAGTTTACTATGAGGAGGGAGCTCTTCTAACATTGTTTTTATCACTATTAAAACTCAAACTCTAATTTTTAGTATAGGATACTAGCACCTTTCTTATTAAACCAACGAAACTTCGTTAACTCTACTACTTTTTAACAAAAGATTGAGAGACTTCGGTCCAACCTCTCAATTTTAATGAAAAGTCTAGGACAAAATTTTGAAAATGCTCCATTTGTTGAAAACTTATAGTCGACGTGCACTAAATTATGGTTTTTGGTACTGAAATAATAATTCTATATCATCCAAGTTTCGATTATTCCTGTTACAATGATAGAAATTTTGTGTAGACTCAAACCTCCTTAATGCAATTTCTAAGAATTTAGCCTTGGACTTTAACCAGAGAGATGAACATTTACTTAAAATTCATATTATACTCAATTTTTTCCCAATCAGGATGATATTGTTAGTTTAAAATTTTAAGTAAAATCTAAAGTTCAATTTTTTAATAATTACATAAGAAATTTTAAATGCAAAGCAAAATTTATTAAATATGTAATTCAACACCGTAACATATGGTTATCGTATAAACTCAGTGAATTTATTTTTTATAGTCTAATAAGATATAACTCAAATGATGTTATCTATTTCCCTTTAAAAATCTCGATTTTAAGTCTCTCTCTTGTGTAAAAAAAAAAAAAAAAAAGAATTTACTTACACACATATAGAGCAGTGTAATAAATGAAATTTTGGGCCCTATTAGTCAGTTTAGATCAAATACTAAATTTATGATTATCATGTTACTTGGTGTCTCATGGTTCGTTAGTATAACAAAGAAGGGGTAAAAAAGAGAACTGAAAAACCAGATGGGTATCATTATCTCATCCAACCTAGTTGGCTAATCTATGAGAGTCATTAACCCGAAAACAGACTAACGGAGTAAACAGACATAATATCAATAAATCGAAGTCCAAGATTAGCCCCGAAATTAAAGGCTTCCCCAGACCTAGCCCAACCCCCCCCCCCCCACACACACACACAAAAATAGTACCTAACTTAACGAACCCCTACGCCTGACCCCTGTCCTCTCTCTCTCTTTCTCTCTCTGTCTCTCTGTCTCTGTCTCTTTCTCGGATGGCACTCTCCCCATTTCTGGCTCTCAAGGTCCATTAATGGGGGAGAACAAAAGTAGCACCATCTCCGCCTCCGTCACCTTCGCGGCATCATCTCCGCCGGAAAACTATCGGGCTTCCACCTCGTCATCATCATCAATCTCAGTTCCTCCACCTCCTTCTCGCCCATCCGTCTCCCTAGTAGCCCCTTCACAGAAGAAAAAGCACAAAAACGTCAAAGCTTTTCGCGTTTTTCGCTCCGTTTTCCGGTCACTTCCCATCATTCCCCCGGTTTGTAAGTTCCCTGGTTTGCCCGGCGGGAGCTTGCCGGACGGTCACCGGACAATATCGGGAACCCGAGTCACGGGTACACTATTCGGCTACCGAAAGGGTCGGGTCAGCTTCTCAATGCAGGAGAATCCCAGGTGTTTGCCGTCTCTTGTCGTTGAGTTGGCGATGCAGACCAGTGTTTTGCAAAAGGAAATGAGTGAGGGTATGGTCCGGCTTGCGCTTGAGTCCGAAAAACGACCCGACAAGGACAAGACCAAGATTTTGGATGAGCCACTTTGGACCATGTATTGCAATGGGAAGAAACATGGGTATGGGGTTAGAAGAGAGGCCAACGAGGAGGACTTGAACGTGATGGAGCTTTTGAAGGCGATTTCAATGGGTGCTGGTGTTTTGCCCGGGAATTCTGAGGTTGAAGGCCCAGATGGTGAGTTGGCCTATATTAGGGCTCATTTCGATCGGGTCATGGGCTCCAAGGATTGTGAGACTCTTTACATGATAAGCCCAGATGGGAATAATGGGCCTGAGGTCAGTATCTTTTTTGTTCGGGTTTGATCGGATCGACCGCAATGGAGGTTGACACGTGTTAATGTAGATATCGTGATGGAGCAAAACTTGCACACCTTCAAAAAACAACACGGTATTTTCCCACTAATCTCTCTAGAGGTGCAGTTTGTAAATGCCTTAAATTTGAACTCTCGTGAATCCCTCCTAATTTGGGAGTGGGGTCTCTTAGGTGAGAGTTTGAGGGGGGTGTCATGTTAGTAAAGTGTGTGCGTGTGTGTGTGTATAAATGTAGGCGAAGGGAGTTTAGGGAATGGATTTGATGTTGATGGGGTTTGAGGGATTCAATAAAATCTTTTCAACTTCTAGGCAATAATTATCCTTTCCTTGTAGTACTCGTTTCAAATTTCGTTGTAGACTTATACACTTCATCCATTTTCGTGGTAAGTTGTTTAAATTACAAGAACAACATCCTCCCATTGGTGATCCCTTATTTCTCCAATCCGCCATGAGACTGGAAATTGGAGTACTCTCCCTCCTGCAGGACCAAGATGAATGTGTTAAATGCCAAAAATGGCTAGTGAGAACAAAAACTTTTTAAACGACAATTGAATTATTAGATAGGATGTGGTCTCTGTGACTCTTTCCCAGGTTATTTGTCAATAGATGAAATTATAAAATTTGGCGTGAATTCCCTGGACAGAGGGTTAAAGACGGGCATTCATTTCACAGCTGCAAGGTGTCCACAGCGACTTGTTGTGAGCAGAGGTGCCCCTTCGCAGGCTAAGTGAAAACCCATAAAAGCCCAGTTGTTAGCTTCTCTATCCTCGAAATGCCTGGTTGGAGAACAGCACCGATTTGTATTTCTCACGATTATGTTGTTTCTGTAATTTCGATCTTGGAAAGGCCTGTAATTATTCACCGTCTAAGTTTCCTTTTGGGTGTGGCTTGAGATCTTTTACCCAATTACCGGCAAGAGAGAGAGAGACCCGGGGGGGGGGGGACATTATAAAATAAAATAAGAGAGACTTGAGCAATGCCATGCCAAGAAGATTCCAATCTCTACAAGCATGTGATTTCTCGAAGCAAATGTAACTTTATCCCCAAGAAAAGCAACGGTAAAAATTAAAATAATAATTTCTTTCCTACCACAATATTAAAATCATATTTTAATTAATATAGTTTAAACATTTACAGAAACATTATTTAGGAGATGATTTTTTTTTAACATAGTATTTTTTATTATTAAATTTTAAACTTGAAATTTGATTAAAAAATTTAATATTCTATTTAATTAGATTTATTATCCATTGATAAAATTAAAATAATAATTAATGATTCAAAATAAAAATTGAAAAAAAATAATTTGTGATTAAAAATTGGTGCTTGCCCAATACAGCTTAGCAGAGCCCTACACAAGAAGTCTCGTTTTTGTCACACCAACCCTCGTGATATCAAACCCAAAAGTCACGACATTTAATTTCTCAAACGCCACCACTAACTGACGCAAATTCATAACGCCACCAAAAGCTTAATTTATATTATAATAAAAAAAAAAACAAATAATATATAACGCAAATGACCGCTTGAGAAGGTTCCTTACCAAGCGCGGCCACTAACCCACCAATAACGACAAGGAGTGACCTCCCTTGAAAGCCACACCACCGAAGAACATTTGTGCCACGTAACGACGTATACATTACACGCGACGTGGACTCCTCACCCCCATTCACACTCCAAAAACGTCGTCAAAAGCCCCTCCCCTCAAGATTCTCCCTAATTTCTCTCTCTCTCTCTCTCTGTTCACTTTGAATCCTCTAGAGGATTCTGCTCTATGGCCGCTTCTGCTTCTTCGACTGCTAAAGCAATTCTCTGCGAACTACAACAAACTCAGAAAACCGGGAAGAAATCGCGGAGAGAGTTAGTAATTCCAGGTTTAAGAGTCAAAACAGGAGGAGACTCCTCGTCATCTTCTTCAATTTCTACCGAGAATGTGAAGATTATATTGCAACCGAGGTTGAGTAATCTAAGATCCTACGGTTCTGATCGAGCTGGAGTTATTAGGACGAGAAAGGGAAGAGAAAGTGGTAGTGAAAATGACGAGGTGTCGAGGTTTTTTGCCACCTTGTCGGATTATATTGAGAGCTCTAAGAAGAGTCAGGACTTTGAGATCATCTCTGGTCGACTCGCCATGGTAAGCGTCTCTGCTTCTTTTTTTTTTTTTTACCAATTTTTTCCTTGAAAATTAGTGTTTCTTTTTCCTTGTCCAGCTTGTGTTTGCAGCAACAATAGCTGTGGAGGAGGTGACAGGGAACTCGTTATTCAGCAAAATGGACTTGGAAGGCCTTGCTGAAGCACTTGGGATATGTTTGGCTGCAGTGACTTCTGCTGCAATATTTGCCTATGTTTCCAGTGTCCGAAACCGGGTAGGTCGAATCTTCACCATTGGTTGCAATACCTTCATCGACTCCCTGATCGACCAAATTGTCGATGGCTTGTTCTATGATAGCGAGCTCAGCGATTGGTCCGATGAGGTCTGAGACAATATTATCCGACCAAATATATCCTAAGATTAACATTTAAGTTGGGTTCTAATGTAAAACTTATTCTTTTTTTGCCCATTTTGTAAATATACAAGTTGGTACAGAAAAAGGGAAAGAGTAGAAGAAAAGGAAATATGTTTTGCTGGTAGAAGGTTGCGCGAGTCCCACCAGACTCCACCTTCAATAGATTGACGAATGATCATGTCTATTTATTTACTTTCTTCGGCTTTCCATGGCCAAAAGTTTTCCCAGGATTCTTCCATATTTCTTTGGTAAACCGTGGGTTTAATTGGTAAAAAGTTTTGAAACAATACTAAAATAACACAAGATCAGACATTGCCCTACCAGGTAGCATTTGACTATGATAGCTTTCTCTTTGCAGCAACATAAGTATGATTGGAAACAATAATGATATTCCAATAGCTATTTATACGATACTAATAGTAACATATTCTTTTTAATTATATTAATTTTAAAATCGTTTATAAACGAGTTGGAACTGATTTTTGACTTCACAAACAATTGCTCTTATGGTAGCCTGTGATTTTTGTCATATGTTGCCTCTTGACGTATGCAGAGTTTACTGATGCTGGTATGTCGATTAATTCATCATTAATAGAGAAATCTACAAAAATCCCATTGACATTGGCCCGATGGGGGACACTGACACTCAGTTAGATAGAATGATAAAAAAAAAAAACCCAAGGAGTCTTTGATACGACCTTACGTTATGTGTGTGGAATTCATCTCTATGTATATTATGTGTAGAAAGCCATGAATATGGTCATACGTGTGATGTATATATGTAGAGAGAAATCAATCAATCCGAACCTTAATCTCAAAAATTAGATTCGGTTTTGAGAGTTTACGTATATGTATGCAGCTTTCCTCATATATTTTTGCAAGGAGACTATTTTCACGTCTCGAATCCATGACCTCCAACCATTATACCAAAATTCGTCTAAAAAAAAAAAAATACAAGCAAAGTATGAAAAATAAAACCTATACGCCAACCGCTACTTCTATTCTAAGCAAACTCTAGACGACCCAACTTGTGTAGTTGAGATAAGAGATCACATCTCTGCAACGAAGCTTTCCAGGTTGTCTGTGGATTCAGAAAGTTTCCTTGTTGTCCACCTCTATAGCATCTCCAACGCAAAACCTTGAGGAAACCGAGAGGCCCATAAATTTTCAACACTCTTGCTTCTGCACCATCAACTAGGAAAGGCACTTCAGCAGATCCAACAAAAGATTGCTTACCAGACCAATGCATGGTATGAACCCTTGAGTTACCTAGTTGCAGATGAACCCTTGAGTTCACCATCAACAAAAGATTACATCAAAATTCATCCCAAAAAAGAATTTTTTATTAAAATAATGAATACTATATAACTCAGAGACACCAATCTTACGCTATAACTTGTCTCCAAATTTCTGTCACCAAATATCTCAAAGAATGGAATTTGTCCCCAATCCACCAGTACAAGATGTAATAGCATGCTCATCCCATGATAATGGAATTCCAGCAAAACGATTATACATTCCTTCATGACCCTTGGTAGTCCCAATTCGGTGATTAATAACAATATCAGCCATTGCTCAAATATTGTACTGCTTCATTTGCTGAAGCAATGCTCTCAGTAATTGCTCAGAACCATAGAAGGAGTTCAAGGAATAAAGATTCTGTGGAAGATAACCGTCAGTTGAGAAGGAATGAATTGCAGGAGGCAACTAGGCAGACGTAAAACCCTATTTAGCAATGTTAGGAACCTTCTTGTCCAAATTTCTCCACCAATCATATTTGTGAAACTCCCAATTAAAGGCCTATAAAATAATTTCTCTTCCACTTCGTATCACTGCAGCAGGATCTGCCTGCAGATTATCATCATCAAAGCAACCAGTCAAGTAACCCATCTTGAATCAATCGATAATGTGAGGTTGGATTTGAATAAGGGGACACAAGGAAGTTCCAATTGGAGAGCTCCAAGCTAAATAGAGAACGAAAGAGGCAAAGATTTGATTGATCCCATATAAGGGAATCAAACGTTTCCATTCCTCATTAACACGCACCCAAAAGGTGATCGAACAAAGTGGGACTAAAATTTATGCTAGGAAAGACAACACCACTAAATTCGAATATATATATATTTAGGGTTTTCAAGAACAAGATGAGATTGAAAATTCACCAAGAAAAGTGAATCAGCATTTCTTTGAATTGCTTTTGCATTCAATCCCATTCCATACTTGGCATCTTTAGGGTGTGGGGGGAGTAAAACCAATGGTCAAACAATGCGGGAGGGGATTGATGAATCGTGAGCGCTAGCCTTTTCTTCACCAAACGGGGTAGCGGCGCCGCCGATGCCTTCTCCAGATTCTCCGTCAAGGATCAACGATTATGGCTCGACATTTCCCAATTTCATGGTTAAACCCCTGATGAATTCCAAGAACTACTCTTTCTTGTTCAAAGTTTGCTTGGTGACGAAGATGTGGCTCGACATTTTTTAAGAGGAAAGAAAAACAATTCCTATTTGGCTAACAGATCCAAGAAGACGTCGGTGAGCAGATTGGGAGTTGCGAACGATTTGTCATATGTGGAACATGGTTCTTGAAATGATTACACGATCGATCGGCGAAGAGAGACCCATACCTTTGATGGTGTATGTAGAGAGAAATGATAAACATATTACGTGGGTATAATTGAGTGTGAAGTGGTACCTCTGATGATGTATAGAATGGAGTATGAAATTGTACCTCTGATAGTGTATAGAATGGAGTATGAAATTGTACCTCTGATAGTGTATATCTAGGCTTGAAACCGCACCTTTCTCTCGTTGTGGGTTGAGTATGTAGTAGTGTAGTTGTATTCGTGTCCCCTTTGTGATAGGCATGTAGATGTGCCCTCATGGGTTGCCTTTTGTATAAAATTTTTCGAAATAGCAGAGATTGTGATAAAAAATTTTTAAAAAATTTAGAATGTCTCAAAATTAAGAAAGGTTTAACATTTAAGAAAGGTTTTCTTTCTTATTTAGAGTACAAAAGAATTATAATTCTATTAGGTTAAGAAAAGTTTAAACTTATCAGAAATTTCTTTCTTTATTAGATGATTATAAGAGAATTGAAATCCCATGGAAATAGGAAATTTTTCGCTGTTAAAGTGGATATCATCATTTGCCCCAACTATTAATGGAATTTTGAAAAAATGGTATTAGGAGTAGAGTAAATTGAGAAATCAGAAGAGACACGAAGGTGTAGCATTAAATACGGAATATGCAGATGATAAATCGAGAGAATTGCTTGAGTAGAATCTTGATTTTAGGCTTTGTGAAATTTGTGGGGCAACCAAAAGGTTGAAAGATTGGAAGGCCAAGAGACCGAAAGGTTAGGAGACCGAGAGGTTGGGTGATCGAGAGGTCGAGAGACTGAAAGGTCAGGAGATCGAGAGGTTGAGAGACTGAAAGGTCAGGTGACTGAGAGGTTGGGAGATCAGGAGGTTGAGAGACTGGAAGGTCAAGAGACTAAGAGGCTGGGAGATTGGAAAGTGGAGAGACCGAGAAGTCGGGAGACCGGGAGGTCAAGATATCGGGAGATCGGGAGATTGGGAACTCGGGAGATCGAAATGTACTGAGAGAGGTAGATGACTGAATGAGAGGTCAGACAGTCAAGAGGTCGCTCTATAGGCTTTGTAAAGGGTGTTGAATCTCAATTTAGACCCATTACGTAATGGGAATTACTTCCATAATAACTGAGAGTGTTCGATAAGGTGTCGAAGTGACCGACAGATCAGAAGAACGAGAGGTCCAAAGGTCGAGTGAGTAAAGTGTACTAGGAAAGGATGACCGAACAATATATAAAGAGAGGTAAGGTAGTGGTTGAGAGGTCGAGAGACCTAAGCGAGAGTGTTCAACCACGCAGTGGTTAAGAATGCATAGTGCTTGTGCTATGAAAAGCAAAAGTAAGAGTTTTAAAGATTGACATGGAGTTGTAGTTCTCAGTGAGTGCGAGAGACTAGAGACCATAGCAAGAGAGAATGAGGCTAGGTTACAGGTTGTCTAGAGGTTGGCAAAAGAGTTATTGCAATCCTGTCTCGTCATAGAAAATTTGCTTCCTCCGATGTACTGTTTAGTGTATAAGAACTTGTATGAATGAGAAAAAAATTCATTTATTAACTTTACCTTCTTGTTCTCATATTGATCATGTATTAGAGTAATTTGAGCATTGCGTATTATTAAAGGCGTTGTAGCTGAGGCAGTATTAGGTGTCAAGGCTCAGAGAACATATACTAAAGCAAATGGTGTAACTGGTAAAGAGAGAAAGGAAGTTAGATCCCATCCGGTGCAATAGTAGCCATTTTAAGTAGAAAACTGAGAAGGAAGTTGGATTCTATCCGGGTGCCGGAGCCTATATATAAAGAGAAAACCAAAAGAAATGGAGTTAAATCCATCTAGGTATTGGAACCCATATATAAAGAGAAAAATGAAATAAAGGGAGTTGAATTTCATTCAGGCGCTGAGATCCATACATAGAGAGAAAACTAAAAGAAAGGAAGTTGAATCCCATCCTGGCGCCGAGACTGATATATAAACAGAAAACCGATTGATTGGGTGCGGAACCCATATGTAGTGTGGAGTCAAGAGAGGGTACAAAACCCTTATAAGGTGTAGAGTCGAGAGAGTTAGTATGGTATTGCCTCGAGAGGACTCATTGGTGTTGTGTCAAGTAAGAGTTTGGAGGCATTACGCCTAAACGACTCATTAGCATTGCAACTAGAGGGCTCGTTGGTATTGCGTTAGACAAGAGTTTGGAGGCGTTGTGCCTAAGGAGTGGACGTGGAGCCCTTGTGAGATGCGAAGCCGAGAGAGTATGGGTACGAAACCCATGTTGCGTCGCAGAGTTGAGAGTTTGTGTTTGCAAAAGAAAAGGTGGTGGTCTAGATCCTTATGGGTATAAGGATCTAAATTGTGGATAGTCAAGATGTAAGTAGAAAGTGGCAGAATATGTAAAAAATTGACAAAGCAATAGAAGGCAGTGAATAGAAATTGCCAAGAGAATACCTATATAAGGCCAAGAGTTGACCTGCGAGAGAAAGAGAGGGTGACGGACAAGATTTTTATGGGCACAAGGACCTAAGTTTCATTGTTGATCCAAATAATGAAAAAGTTGCAGAGTAAATAGAAATATTAGTATCATGATGATCATAAAGAAAAATTCTGAACTGAGATAATGAAGTGAGAATACTAAAGGATTGACAGAGTAGTAACAAGCAATAAATAAGAATTACTAAAATGGGACCTTCAATGGATTCGGTTTGCAGTTGAGCACTCTAGTGGCAAAAGGTGTGCTAAACTATCATTAGTCAAGATATAATGAAGAAGTGAAAGAGTATGTAGAGTAGAAATATTATGGTTACGATAAGCATAAGGCAAGATTTCAAATCAGAATAATTTGTTAACAATACTAAAACATAACAATAATAAGTTGTGAATATGAATTACTGAATTCAGGATGTTGGTGTCGAGCGGGACCAAAGGTTAGATGTTGTCCCCCCCCACTTTATGCCTGGCTTTGGAGGCATCATCTCTGTTTCTTTTGTTCGGTGGCTTAGTGCTAGGAGAGAGGAAGTAGGATGTGAAATCTTTATGGCTAGTCAGTCAGTCGTTCCCATGAACGGTGTCAATCTGTTGGGGCCGATTTTTGACTCTATAAACAACTAATCTTCCAACTCAAACGGGGAGTCTATGCTGAGAGAGTTCATCGTGGTTTTCTCAGATGAAAAACCAACAAAAACCCCGTCAGAGTTGGCCCGGTGGGAGAACTCCCATACTAAAGTCAGAAAAAGTAAATAAATAAAAGAGAAAAGAATGAAAGTAGCCTATAACTTTTGCACTGTGTTGCCTCTGTATGCCGTATGTAGAGTTGATCGATACCGATATGTCGACTAGATTGTCATCAATGGAGAAACTTACAAAAACCCCATTGGGTTAGCTTGGCGGGGAAGTTTCAATGCTCAAGTCGGATAGAATGATAAAAGAAAGATTGAGAAGTTTTGGATATGGCCTTTTTGTTATGTGTATGGAATTCGTCTCTGTGTGTATTATGTGTAGAGAGTTATGAATATGGTTATATGTGTGATAGATTTATATATACATACATATATATACATATATACATATATATATTTATATGCAGAGAGAGATGATAAATATATTATGTGAGTATAATTGAATATGAAGTCATACCTCCGACAATGTATAGAATGGAGTATAAAATTGTACATTTGATTGTATATAATTAAACATGAAGTTGTACCTATCTCTCGTTATGAGTTGAGTGTGTAGTAGTGTAGTTGTGTTCGTGTCCCTTATGTGATTGGTATGTAGATATGTCCTGATGGATTGCCTTTGCTATATATATATAACCTTTCAAGGAGTGTAAAAAATCTTGTTTTCCTTTTATATGAGATCTTTCAAAATGAAGGGCGAGTCTGACGCAGTGGTGAAATCTCTCCATTGTATTCTAGAGGTCCAGAGTTCGAATCAGTTTCCTTGCAAATAAAAAGCAAGGGCAAGGCTATCTAGGTATTATTTTCTTCAGAGCCCACAATATAAGAGTTTCGGCACTGGGTACGCTCTATGAGATCTTTCAAAATAGTAGGGATTGTGATAAAAAAATTTTAGAAAATTTAGAATCTTTCAAAATTAAGAAAGGTTTAAAATTTTAAAAAAAAAGATTTCATTTCTTATTAAGAGTATAAGAGAATTAAAATTCTATTGGGTTAAGGAATGTTAGAATGTGTCAGAGATTTGCTTACTTATTGGATGATTATAAGAGAAATGGAATTTCGCAGGAATAGGAAAATTTCTACTGTTAAAGTGGGTACCATCAAAATACATAATATTATAGAAATAACAATTTATAAATTTACATAGTAATTTATAAAAAATTGAATCTTATTTTATTTAAATATTTTAATAATTTATTTTAAAGATAAAATAGTATAACTTAAAAGTTCCAAAAATGTCTTATAAACTTTAAAAACTTTAAAAAAATATTCAAAATAAGTTTAATAAAAAGACCTTTAACCGGTTCTTCCCTAATCATGTTTTCTTATTTTCAAAGCAAACAAAGGTAACAAATCAAATCATATTGATATTCATAAGTCTCAACGAGATGTTTTATATTTTATATGGGAAGAGTAATAAGTCAAAGATTAAATAAACTCAATTTCATGTGATAATTCATATTAAAATATTTTAAATATTTTTTTACTTTTTGAATCATGATATGACATAAATTGGTATAATATTTGCGATTTATTTGTTTTATTTTTGAAAGAATATTATGTTAATTGTTGTATTTTATGATGAATGATATATTAGGGATGATGAATGAGACTTATGAAGAAAAGGAAGGAAAATTAGTCAATTTAGAGTAAATATGCAGAGGATAAAAAAAAATTAGACAACAATACTCTTTTATTAGCATGTGGGCACGTGAAATTTAGGAAATATTGCAAGATTTATTGAAAAATCACTGTAGTAAATTTCCTTTTTGGTTGCACAAGAATTCAAGGAAAAGTGATAACAAAATTGAAAGTTTTGAAAATTTTCAAAATCATTGATTTATTCCTAATATTTAGTGATAAATTTTAGAAATTCAACTTTCAAAAATTTTTATCTTTTAAGAATTTTTTTTTGAAAATAGGGTTACCATTCTTATATATATAAGAGTATTACATAGTGCGAAAAAAAAGAGGTAACTTGTGAGAGCCCTAGAGGGGGGCAGTAGCCCCCACGTCCAGCAGACATTTTTTTTTTCATATAGACTTTGTCTTCCAGCAGTAGCCACTTTTTTCGGTACATGTTTTGTTATTTTTTAGTAGTAATTTATTTACTTTGTGAGTTCTCTTTCCTTCGTGTTTTATTTTTAATTTTATTTTCTAGTTAAAGAATATTAAAATCTTAATTTTTCATGATTGTGAGATTTTATTAAGTATATTATTCAACATATCATAAATATTTATTTAATTCATATATTTTATGAATCATGATTTTTTAGAATTTGTTAAACAGTGGCCAATATTTAATAATTTTATAATAATTTACAACTTAAAATGATAAATTCATAATTGTTTGTTAATTTTAATAAAGTGATGAATGATATTTATGTTATGGAATTAAATTATCTAATTTAAATGAATCCGTTGTGTATTTGTTAATTAAAATATGGTCTCTGTAGATCTTAATACTGTTGAGAATTTTAATTCTAATAGTTTCTTTAGGTTTGTCTCTTAATTAGAGAAATAATTAACGAATTTCTCTTAATTATCGACGAAATTAGGAGAGATTGATCGTTGGACGTTTATTGATGACTATAACCAATTTATTTATGGGTATTGAAATTTTTAAATAGATCGATAATCAATCATATGAAATCAAGATGAATATAATTCATTTGGTTAGAAATTAATTTTTCATTAAATTTTGTTCTTTTAATTTTGAGTTGTTTAGTTATTTTTCTTTTAATTGATAATTTCTTTTGTTAGTTTAGTTTATTAGTTTAGTCAATTTTCAAATCCCCATATTTTTATTTTTATTTTTTTCCTTAAAAGAATTAAATCAACCATTTTATAAGAAAACGACTTTACCCACTTTATACTAGTATTTAGTGAAATACTAGTATTTATTTTTGATTGTTTGACGGCACACCAAATTTTAACGTTGTTGTTGGGGAACGGTATTAAGTGATTTATTTCTTTTAAGTTTTGCTTGCTCTTTATTTTTGGGACTAGCCTTTGTAATGAATTTGTTAGAATTTAACGGTGATATAGAAGAGAAGGACTTGACAAAAACAAGGCTGCCCAAAGTACTTTAAGAGAGTTATTAAAGCCTGATTTTAATAAACATTCTTTTTGTATTAATTTTCTTAATATCGAGACTCTTCAATAATTTGAAATATGACAAAATATTTTAAGGAAGGTCAAAGTATTTTTTCCATTGATCAAAAATTAGATGCACTAACATTTCTTGTAGAAAAATTTATTATAGGACAAAGACAACCAGTCAAAACTTATGAAATTTATTCAGAGGTGGGTCATCCAACCAATAAGTACTCCATTTTTTATGATGACCCATATTCAAACATCTATAACTAAGGATGGAGGGATCAACCAAACTTTAGTTTTGGAAATTAGCAATAAGGATTCCAACAACAATCACAAATCTAACCTCAATAGCCCTCTTTGAATCAAGATACATCTCTAAAAGAAATTGTTAAAATTTGGCTAACAGCATTCAGTCATTTCAACAGGAAAACCAACAATTTTAACGAAAAATAAGGATAAGCATCTAGAATTTGGAGAATCGGATGTCACAATTAGTGGCGATTGTGAGTTGATCGGAGAAAAATCATTACAACTTACCCTCTCCAGTGGATGTTGACCCTAGAGAGAATATAAGTGCTATGATGCTCAAAAAATAAAAAAAAAAAATGTGCAAGACAATTTATCAAATGCTAAAGAACATAGGGAAGCTGAGCAAGAAAAGAAATCATCGACATCCAAGGAGATAAGTAAAGAGTCTGATACTTTCAAGTCTAAAATAGTGATTTTATTACATTTTCTTGACAGGTTGGCACAATCAAAGAAAGATGAGGAAGAGAAAGAATATTGAAAATTCCCTAAAATATAGAGATTAACATTCCACTCTTAGAAGTAATAAAATAAGTATCAAAACCATTTATAAAAACAGTCAAAATAAAAATTAATGTGAGTTTGCGTATTTTAATTCTTGACTTTGATAACAAAATTGCTATTTTTAATATTTTTTATATCATGAAATATTCAAATGATTTTAAATCTGTTTTTTTATGATAGTATTGTGGACTTTATTGTTCATGATAATTTTATATAAAATGAATTAGATTTTGTGTTTAAGGAAAACGTGACAGATAAGTTTGCACTATGGGACAAAAAAATCCCACTTTGGAAACAATCCATGGTAGGTCAAAAAGTCATTCATTTCAATTCAAAATTGAAATTCATACCAGGAAATTTGAAGTCTAAATGGACCAGACCGGTCTTTGAGTAACGTTGAAACGAGGAGACAATGTCGAGCTAATGACATTAAACAAAGGCGTTTGTTGGGAGACAACCCAATATATTCTTCTATGATTTTATTTTATTTTATTTTATATTTTTATTGGTTTTATTTAGCTTTAATTTTGATTTTTTTATATGAATAAAGACTGAAAAATTTTATTACCAAAAATGTTTTGTCATTAAGGCATGTTCATGGCTTAACAAACCTTCATTTCTATCCAATTTTGCTAATATTTTTAAGTGACAAAAAATGCACATAAGTTAGGGCGTACCTATGCCCTAAAAAGGGGTCTATTTCTACCTCCATAACTTTTTCTTCAAAACTTGTTCGATTTGTTCCTCCATTCATCACTCCACCCTAAAAAAGTCTTGTTCTCACTTTATTTTCTTATTTTTATTTTTTTTTGAGATGATTGTTATTTATTTTTCTTTTTTCTCTTTCACTTAGTATACATTATGAACAATGTATGATTTAGGTATGGGGGGATATTTCATACTTTTATTTTTGGTAGTATGTTTATTTTTCTACAATAGGTTAAATTTTGTTTTATTTTATTTAATTAAAAAAAATTAAATCTTTTAGATTGATATGTGTTATTTGGTTAGCTAGAAATTAATGAAAAATAAATTGTATCAATGATTTTTGTGCATGTAATGACTATTCATGTCTTTAATAATTTTTTTTGAATGATAAGTATATAAAATTTGACACAAACCCCAATTAAAAGTGAGATTTTAAGTTTAAAACGAATAAATTCATTCTTTATGTTTGAGATTAATTTTCTTGATAAGTGATTATCACACTTGAATTGTATATTCTAAAATTTGCTTTGTTATGTATTTCGAGATCACATTCTACAATTTCATACATTGAAATGATAAAAACAATTAGGTTTTACCTCTTTTAGCTTGCGTTAAAAATCTCTACCCTAATTTATAATCCCTTTAGTAAACCAAGTTGAGTCTGAAACATTTTCTTTCTTCATAATCCTTCAATACAACACAAAAATCATACTTTTGGCTTACGTTTCAATCCTTGTACCAAAAATATATGTAGTTAATTACATAATTTTAATATATTTTTGCTTCATAAGAAATGTGCTAATTAGAGTTATGATTTTGATATTTACAATGACATGAAAGATGAATGGATTTGGTCATTCTCAAAAAGAAGGAAAAAATTTGAGTTATATTCAATTTTTGTATTGGGATACTCTTCTAAAAAAAAAAGAAAAAGAAAAAGAAGTAGCAGCAAAATGAAAACAAATTAAAAAAAGGGGGAAAAAGGAGAAAGAAATAAAAGAAAAGTGCCGCATCTTTTCACATTAGTCATCGACTATAGAAAAAGTCTAAAATTTTTATATGTATTTGACTATTGGCTAGTTGAGCATGTGTGAAGAGCAAGATCATCTATTTTTTGTGTGCTATTTGTGCAGGACGAAGGTGTTATCATAGAAAAATTATGTAGTTAATTATATATTATATTTGATAGGTCTTAAACCTTTGATATTTCCCTTTATCCTACTCTTAAACCTATCTCCACTAAAACCAAATAAAGGACCTTTAGATTGATGTATGAAATTCAAATTTTTAAGTGATGGAGATTTGATACATTTACAAACATATGGTAATATCAATTCCAATGTGTTAATTTCAGTGATATATATATTTTATACCTCATTTTGAGTGAACATTTGGAGATAAATGTTGAATCTTGCAGTTTTGATTTTATAAGGAGTTATTGGGATTTGTAATGATTGTTTTCGTACGAAATACTGTGAAATATTTGTTGTTTTGATTATTTTTCTAGTTTGACTCGTGTGGTATATGTTAGCTTCGTAGTTTAAAAGAAAAATAGGTTGATTACAATAGTTTTAGTTTTATATGAGTTAGAAATATTTGAAAACAAACAGCATCTAAGTGTGGGGGAATTTAATAGAGTATAAATTAGTATAATATTTACGATTGATTTTATTTTATTTTTGAATGAATATTATACTAATTATTATATTTTATAATGATTGATATAGTAGGAATGATGGAGGAAACTTGTGAAGAAAAAGAAAGAAAAATGAGTCAATTTAGAAGAATTATGCAGAGAATAAAAAAATTGGACAACAACACTTTTTCATTAGCACGTAAGCACGTGGAATTTATGAGATAATGCAAGATTTATTGAAAAATCAATGCAGTAAATTTTCTTTTTGATTGCATAAGAATTCAAGAAAAAGCGAGGATAAAATTAGAAGTTTTGAAAATTTTGAAAATTATTGATTTATTTATAATATTTAGGAATAAATTTTTAAAATTCAACTTTCAAAGGTTTTTATGTTTTAGGAAAATTTTTCTTTTTGAAAATAGGGTTACCATTCATATATATATATATATTTATATTTATATGAGTATTATATTGTGCAAAAAAAAAAAAAAAAGAGAGGTAGCCTGTGAGAGCCCTAGAGGGGGCATCTGTTCACGATCCTGGTTCGGGACGTGACCAGCTCAATTGGTGAGAGGCGACCTCCTGAGGGGGTGTAAAGGGGTAGGTCGCGGGTTCGACGCCAAGGCCCTGCAGGGATGCGAAGGGTCGAATGCCGGACCTACGGAGACAATACCTTGAGTGAAGGTACCCGCCCGAGGGGAGTAGCCTCTCACAGCAGCAACCACCCATGTCCAACAGACATAGTTTCTTTCATATAGACTTTGTTTTCCAGCAGCAACCACATTTTTTTCAACACGTGTTTTGTTATTTTTCAGCAGTAATTTATTTACTTTCTGAGTTCTCTTTCATTCATGTTTTATTTTTAATTTTATTTTTTTCGTTAAAGGATATTGAAATTTTGATTTTTCATGATTGTGAGATTTTATTGAACATATTATTTAACATATTATCAGCATTTATTTAATTCCTACACTTCATAGATCATGATTTTTAGGATTTGTTAAATAATGATCAATATTTAATATTACTAAAATAATCTATAATTAATTAAAATGGTAAATTTATAATTGTTTGTTGGTTTTAATAAAGTATGATATTTATGTAATGGAATTGAATGATTTAATTTAAATGAATTCGTTATGTGTTTATTAATTAGAATTGGATCTCTCTAAATCTTAATGCTATTGAGACTTTTAATTCTAAGAGTTTCTCTAGGATTGACTCTTGATTAGAGAAATAATTAATGAGTTTCTCTTAATTATCGACGAAATAAGAAGAGATTGATCGTTGGGTGTTTGTTAATGACTATAACCAATTTATTTATGAATATTAAAATATTTAGATAGATTGATGATCAATCACATGAAATTAAGGTAAATACAATTTCTTTGGTTAGAAATTAATTTGCCTATTGAATTTTGTTATTTTAATTTTGAGTTGTTTAGTTATTTTTTTTAGTTGATTATTTATTTTGTTAGCTTAGCTTATTAGTTTAGTCAATTTTTTAAGCCTCCTATATTTTTATTTTTGTTTTTTTCTTTAAAAGAAGTAAATCAACCATTCTCTGAGGAGATGACTTTATTCACTCTATACTATTATTTAATGAAATATGTTAATTTATTTTTGATTGTTTAACGACATATCAAATCGGTGAGAAGATCTTTTAGATTTAATAGAAAAATATTTTAAAACATGATTATTATATAAAACCCAATTTATTAGTTTCAAGAATAAACCGGAATCAAGCTAAATTTGATCAATTTTACAAAATTTTAATCCTAACCAAACTGATATATCGACTAAATCAAATCATGCAGAGTGGGTTGATTTAGTTTAATTTATCAGTTCTCTTATTTAAAATATTATATAATTAGTCATATATTTTTTTAATAAGTAATAATTTTATTTAGAAATGTAAAATAAAGGTTTCAAATATTAGTTACTGATGCACAAAATATTCTAACAAAAACATAACAGAGTAGGTTTAGTTATTTTTTTTTCAAGAGTTTTAAGTTTTAATAGTGTAAAAAAGTGTTAAATAAAAATATAATTTTAATTTTATTATTATTGAGAGATGTGTTTAGTTTGGTTCATTATTATTTAATTTTTAAATTAAATTAATATAAAAATTTAATAAATAATTTAAACTAGTATTTTAAAATTGAACATAACTTATCAATTTAATTTGGTTCAATCGTCTCTCCTTCTGATGTCTGGGGAGGGAAATGCCACGCTACCCTCGGACCTGGCACCATAAAAATCTCCAATGGACTCGATAGCACCTGAATTTTTTCCCCACCATCCTTTCTTCAGCCATGATGACTTGGAATTCACGTTCAGTGCACGTTTGCTTTCAAACCACCTCTTAACGTTCCATTTTTCCCCTTTCTAATTTCTCATTCCTCTCTCTCTCTCTCTCTCTCTCTCTCTCTCTCTCTCACAAACCCTCTTACAAGATGTTTGAAAATTTTATAGAAAAAAGAAAAAATTAATTAGAATAGAAAAAGAGAGTAGAAATTATATTTTTTTATTTTATTTGAAAATTTTATAAAAAAAATGATATTCAATGAAAATAAAAAATTTTATTTTTAATTTTTAAAAAATATTTTAATTCTTATATTTTTTCAACCATTCATTTCTTTTCATTTTTTGAAAAAAAAAATTTAATTTAAAATCCTTTCAAAATTCATTTTTTCTGTACTGTTTTTTTATTCTCTTCAAATTTTCACGTCCAAATAAACCGTTAACGTTCCATTTTCCCCATTTTTAATCTCCTCCCTCCCTCTCTCTCTCTCTCTCTCTCCACCCCGAATGGCGATTTCTACTTCTCACCCTCTCCTCTCTCTCTCTCTCTCTCTTTCTCTCTCTCCCCACCCCGAATGGCGATTTCTACTTCTCACCCTCTCCTCTCTCTCTCTCTCCACAAAACTTTTCACAACAACCACTAATCTCTCTTCGAACTCTCTTCAAAACTAATCAAGAAACAACGTCAAGAACAACATTGAATACGCACTTTAAGAACGAAATCATCTCCGCCGATTCTGTTCCTTCCGGCGAAGATCTTTCACTTAACTACGGCAAGTGGTTTCCGAAGTCTGATTTCGATTAATCTGAGGAGAGCTGGAATTCTTCTTCATCCGACTTCGTTGCCTGGACCTTTCGTCATCAGCGATCTGGGGGAACACGCTTTTAGATTCCTCGATTGGCTCATGATTCTGGTTGCTCTGTTTGGCAGGTTTGCTTTTTGTTAGGGTTTTATGAATTTGAATTTCATCTATGATATGATAACATCCTCTATTGCCGATTGATGGTTTACCTTGAGTTCCCATGTTCTTTTTGGCAATTCAATAGGTTTTGTAGAGCAATGCTGCACATTCACCACAACCAAATTTTCCAAATCTAAGTCGATAAGTCATTGTTATTGGTCTAAACATTGTACTAGGTACCATGTGTACTACTGTACTATGTA
Source organism: Dillenia turbinata (assembly GCA_037126225.1). Classification (NCBI taxonomy): domain Eukaryota; kingdom Viridiplantae; phylum Streptophyta; class Magnoliopsida; order Dilleniales; family Dilleniaceae; genus Dillenia; species Dillenia turbinata. The sequence continues at coordinate 4,800,363 of JBAMMX010000018.1, read as the reverse complement.
GAGATTTTCTACGATGCTGTGGGATGGTGGCTAGGACAAATTCTAGTTGTCCAAAATTTTACTGCTAAAAATTTTTTGAAAAATTTTGGATGGCTTGGATTTTAGTGGCCGCCATGCCTACATGTCCACGGGATGGTATAATAACGCTATTATGTAACATCAAATCGGGTATTTTTAAAAGTTAGCTTCTATATATGTTTTGGATAGGTGAACAATGCATATTTAGTTATGGTGTAAAAGTGATGTTACATGTACCCCAAAATAAAACAGGAAAAGAATAAAAATAAAGAAGTTGGAGCACGGAATTGTTGAATCTAATGTGTCACAATTTTATTGATCGTGAAGAAGCCCTGGAAGCCATATTATATTCAGCATTTCAGTCTACCTTCTGCGGTGTACCGAACATGTAACATCATTCCATGTTTGCAACTGGAGACTTGCATCAAGATTGGGGAAATAGGTGTAATATTTTGAGAGATGGTTCTCATAAAATCTCTAAATAATTGAAGGAAAGGGTTAGTGATAATGAAAGTTTCATGTATGAGGATGCCTGGTTGGAAAATTCAGAATTGTCATGTATTAGGGGGAAAAAATTAGAGATCATGTTGATTTTTTGTTTTTTTACCTTTTCTAGTGGGTAATTCAGTGATCTCTCTAGAAGTATATTTTGTCTGTACAACTAAATATTTGCTTTTTTGGTTATATATATATATATATATCAATGTAGTCCATGTTCCCTTGTTTTCTGATTTTTTTTTCCCTGTTAATGGAGGAAAAAAGCTGATGAATTGTATGGCAAGCAACAGCTGGTGCCTTTTATTACCTCTGTTAATAATTTTTTCGAAAGTATTTAAGTAGGTTTTAACATTCTTTCTTCTTTTCTTGCTGGCTTGATGGACATGCAGGTTCTTCCTCTTGTTCCTCCATGGAGGAAAGCTAATGAAGAGGGATCTCCATATTCAGGTCAGGTAACATTTTCATCCTCAATCTTCAGAGCCAATATGCCAAGTGCCATCTTGTTGTTCTTGATCAAGTACATTTGCAATTACTACGAGGTGTTTGTGTTCAGATGAACATGAACTTGGGATAGTTTTGTCTATTACAGCAGTATTGACTTGCTGTAGCTAGGATTTTCCGAACCATTTAGTCATATTCTTTGCTTCTATGTCATCAATGTTAATCCAGGTTGGTTCATCTTATTTCTCTGATTGTTTTGCAAAGATGAGTCTTTGATATGACACTGAAGGGTCTACTGTGCATTCAACAATACTAGTGAAATGATAACTGCCACCAATTCAATTATATAGGGAACAAATATTTTTCATTGCACATCAAAAGGTCTTGATTGAAGTTCTTTTCTTGACAAGCCTAAGTGGAGTTGTCTTTTTCTGACCAAGTGCTACATTTCTTTTTCGTTTCTTTGTTAACAAGACTTTCCATTTAAGTATATTAATAGTGATTTTATCACAAGTGTGTTTGGGGATAAAGGAGATTTCCTGCAGAAAGGAATCTGTTAGAACAAATTCCAGAATTCTAATAATTGGAGAGAGGAGTAAGAGAGATCTATTGGACTGAATCTCAGTACTTCATTGATGAAAATTCAAATGGGTTCAATACAAGTAAAGATAAATGCAGAGCCAAATGACCCTACCCCATCAGCTTAGAGCTGCCAAATTGCAAGATAATTCCCTCCCAACTCAGTTCCTTCCTCTCTTTTATTCCCCCTTATACTGGGCATCATTTTCCCACAGCAGGTCTAGATTCCTCCTGTAGGAGGTTGGTTGTTGCATAACAACTTCTGGTTCATCTTGCACCTGCGTTGATAGACTATTAGCTTCTTAGACTCCACCTCATCAGTCCACTGTTCAGTCACAGCCACCTCAACGTCCAGCTGGCCTCCTGCCGTCTCATCCCTAACAGAATCTGCAGATGGATATACATAACATTCCCGTTATTTTTCTTTTCTTAATGGAGTTAAAATAACAAATGTTTATAAATGGACTTTTTTCGTTAGCACTTCCATATCGTAGCATGCGTTCAAAGATATATGTCTTCTGTACCTTGCTCACCTTGTAGGCATGGATGGTTCGAACAAATTGAAGTTCTTTTAGCTCTTCAAAGTATGTTGTGAATTAGGAGATGACTAATTTTGTTGATTATTTGTAGGATGCAAACTGCGGCAATACCCTTTTAATTTCTCTTGAGGAACTTGTAGAGGATGGTCTATTGGTGAAGGAAGAGCTTCCAGAACCACTATAAGACTATTTTCTGAGTGATAATTATAATAGTGAGCTTATGATTAGCAGCCCCATTTTGCTGTCTGTCTTGCTAACTATTATCTGCATAGAGAAGTGGACAGTGTTGATTTCTCGAAAGTTGCTGAAGTAAAAGATCCTTTAGTAACCAAGTTATATTACTAGTTGCTTAATAAATTACTCCTTGTGGTTTCAAATAAAAGATTATGTAATTTTACTGCAAATGTCAAGGAGAGGTTTTAAAATTAGCAACCAAGGGGGCCACCTTTTAGGTAAGTACTGGATACCTTCCTTTCTATTAGGGTGGTGCCATCCAGAAAGTCATCTGAAAATGAATAGAAAATGGGAATTAACTTGTTTCAGCATTATAAACCTTGAATTCATGTGATGACCACTTCTTGTTTTTAGACGAAATTTTAAAAGAAATGCATCAATCCCCCTTATTAATGTTCTATCCTACCATAGTTGATGCTTCATATATTTTTTTTCTTTAATTAGGCTGCAGAGAGGCTCTTGTTGAGTGATGGTGAACTCAAAGCCCATCTTGAAGAGTTCCGTGCAGATCCTGACATATCTAGTGAGATGTGGTTCTTTTTCCCTCTCCTCATATTTAATTTAGATGGATTTCTGGCTCTGTAAAAGTTTATATAGGCTTGGCTAATTCTGAGTGCATTTTTAGCAGCCACAGTGGCTTTCTTCTTTCTCTAAACTTGCTTTCATTGCATGATCTGGGTTTTGTTTAGGGAGGTCCATGGAAAATATCCTGTTGTATGTACCGGTTCTTATTTGTTATTTTTGCACTTGGTCAAGATCATGGTTTACTTGATCTGGTTACCAACTGACTGTCTAACTAAAATTATGGTTTTGCTACCATTGATCTGGTTGTTGTTTTTCTTTTTTCTTTTTTTTTATCTGGTTTATTTGTTATTTTTGCAGGCTAGCTTGAAGATGCAGCTTATTTTGATACTATTGACAACTCTGTAGAGAGTTTCAGTTGGTATGATTGGCCTGAATCTTTGAGGAATTGCCATCTAGCTGCTCTGGAGGAGATTTATCAGAGTAAAAAGAAATTTGTAAGATCCAGCTAACAGTTTGTGGCCTTTTCCTTTTATTCTTTTGAATTTCAACGGCTTAGTTTCTTAAGCAATTCTTCCTTGACACTACTACATGCTTTGTTTCTATAGATAAATGTGTTTATTGCGGAACAATTCTTATTTCAAAGACAATGGCAAAAAGTTCGTAATTATGCACAGACAAAGGGGATAAAAATAATGGATGACATGCCTATCTACATAGGTTATCATAATGCTGAAAGGTGGGCAAATAAGAAAAAATTCTTGCTGGTTAGTAGTTTTTAAGGACTGCTGCGGGCCATGCTTTTGAATGGCATTACGTTATAGGTATTAACCAGTGACACATTCCTCTTGCAGAATAAGAAAGGATTTCCCTCCTGATGCATTCAGTGAAGCTGGCCAGCTTTGGGACAGGTTGGTAACTTCATACCATATTCATATCCTAGTATGGTAAGGTCAATTCTATTTGGTGCATAATCTATTATGGCAATGTATGTTTAGATAGACCTTTGTATGTTCAACTCATAGTTGGGTTTGATCTTCCCCCCTGCAATCTAAGATTGGGATCATGCAATCTAAAGCGTGGTACTAAAGCAATCTAGATCGCTAAAATAAGAGATCTGAAAGTTCATATTGGTTTTAAGAAATAGCAATGTACAAAGCACATAAATAGAAAAGATTTTTTGATTTCAAATAGTAATTATTTTTTAACCCATACTTATTTTTCTTTCCATTAATTGTCTTATTATTGGTTGAGATTTATTTCACACACTCAAAAGCACACATAGAAAACATGCATAGTACTTTTAACTGCCACTAGAAGTAGTAGTCTAAGCATCTAACAATCCTATCCCTCATGTACCATGTACTGGGAGAAGTAACATACCACGTGACTGTACCTGTACCCCATACCATGACAAAAAAGGATCCAGGTAACAATTTCCACTCTAATCACCCAAATGTACCTTAAAAAAAAAAAAAAAAAAAAAAAAAAAAACCCTCTGAGACTGTTTGCAACTACATTGATGCAACTGAATCGATTTCTTTGCAGTTAAATTGGTCAATTGTGTGTTCTTCACTTTGACATTTTTCATGGTTTGCTATTTATGATGTAGATCTTGGTTTATGTGTGCAAATATAACTGTTATCTTCTTTATGTTATTTGTGAGATGCTAGTTGTTTTATCCTTTCCTTGTTAAGTCTGCAAAGTTACTAATTATTTCTATGTGCTATTTAGCCCTTTGTATTAGAGAATTTTTGAAAGAAATAGAACTTTGATTCTCTTATTTTCGTGAGCTACAAAATCAAGAGAGTTTTACAATCTATATATATAAACTCAAAGGAATCTCAATAAGGAGATCTTTGAGATAAACATGGAAACTATGACTATAATCTCTTGATTTCAGAAATAAAATTCAAATAACAATCAAGCTAAATTATCTTCTTTGATTATAAATGAGTTATATTCTATTCAACCATATCACCCGAAATTATCTCCATTGATTGATTCTGATTATGAGGATTCTGTTTTTCAACCTTATCACTCCTCATTATGGTAACATTCTTATTTCTCCAACAGACATCCCCATCTTGCTTTGAATGTGTTTGAGCTTTATTAATACCTTCCCGCAAACTTGGCCGGGGCTGAAGGCGAAGTTTGAGATGAAGAAGAGCAAGTGTAGCTTTAGAAATTGGCTTTGTAAAAGTGTCTGCTACCTGATGTGAAGTAGATATATGTCGGGTGACAAGAAGACCAAGTGCAACTCTTTCACGCACCAAGTGATAATCAAGCTTGATGTGTTTGCTGCGAGCATGGAAAATCGGATTTATAGTCATATGAAGTGCACTGAGATTGTCACAAAATAAGACTGGAGGTTGAGACTATTGTACTTCAAGATCTGTAAGAATAAAAGTTATCCATGTGATTTCTGCAGCAATGTGGGCCATGGCTCGATATTCAGCCTCAGTGCTAGAGTGAGACAGTGAGTTGGTTTCTTTGCACACCAGGAGATAGGATTATGACCAAAATATGTACAATACCCCATAGTTGAACGATGAGTTATGGGGCAACCTACCCAGTCTGAATCAGAGAAAGCACATAAATCAAGTGTAGTACGAGAAGTAAAATCGAAGCCAAGGTTGATAGTCCCTTTGACATAGCGCAAGATTCGACGAACCATTTTAAGGTGTGAATGTGTTGGAGCATGCATAAATTGAGAGACAAAATTAACACTGTAGGCAAGATCCGAGCAAGTGAGAGTGAGATACTGTGGAGCACCAACTATTTCGCGATAATGGCTAGATCCGGGCAAGTGAGAGTGAGATACTGTGGAGCACCAACTATTCCGCGATAATGGCTAGGATCATCAAGTAGAGTATCATTGTCGAGTCCTTTAGTTTTAGCTTCGAGTGGTGTGCTCATAGGCTTGCACTCTACCATTTCTATTTTCTCAAGAATGGTAAGGGCATAGTGAGACCGAGACAAATGTAGACCTTCAGTGGTGTGTGTGATCTCTATGCCAAGAAAATGATGAATGGGGCCAAGATCCTTCATAGCAAACTCAGTGTGCAGGAGCTGGATAAATAAAGTTAGAAGCTGTGAGTTTGAACCTGTAAGTAACATATCATCAACATACAGAAGAATAATTAAAGTTCCATGAGATGAATGTAAAATAAACAATGATGGATCAGCTAGACTACAAAAGAAACCATGTTGTAAAAGAAAAGAACTTAAACAATCAAACCAAGCATGAGGTGCTTGTATCAAACTGTAAAGAGCTTGTTAAAGTTTGCACACGTGGTTTGGAAACTTGGGAACAACCATTCCTGGAGGCTGTTCTATATAGATGTCTTCAGTGAGTATGCCATGGAGAAATGCATTTTTAACATCTAGTTGTCGGATATCCCAATGTCGAATTAAAGCAAGATTGAGTACTAGTCGAATGGTGCTAGGTTTGATTATAGGTGAGAATGTGTCAGTGTAATCTATGCCATCTATTTGGTGATAACCCTTAGCCACAAGCCGTGATTTGAGATGATCAAGAGTTTCATCAGGTTTGAGTTTTGGTTTGAGAACCCACTTGGATCCAATGACGTGCATAACAGGATCATGTGGAACAAGCTGCCATGTATTATTGTGGTGAAGAGCATCCGTTTCCTCTTTCATTGCTGCTCTCCAACCATCATGGCTAAGATCAGCTTTGATTAAGTGCGGTATGCGAGGAATCTCTCGGCTAACAGTAAGAGCATACTTTGAATTTGGTTTATGAATGCCAAGTTGGCAGCAAGTGACCATTGGATGATGCTGAAGTTGTGATGGTTCAAATTGCGTGGACTCTTCTTGATGAGACTCGATAGGCTCTAAACTTTCTTGTGAATGAGAACATGTTGGCTCTTCATTTGAACCCTCTTGATTTGAAGCTACAATAGACATTGTATTCAAGTTCTCTTGCTCTGAGGTTGATGTTGAATCTATAATTGGAGATAGTGATTCAATAGATGCATCAAGTGAGGTGATCAACTGTTGTAGGGTAGGTGATGAAAGAGGTATATCACAAACACCCGTAGATTGAGAGAAAAAATCATTGTGAGATATAGGAAAGGTAATCCATGAATTAAAACACTCATCCATTTATTTTTTAAGACATCAATTTCAGGACCGTGTTGATCTTTGAAGGGGAACTTTGTTTCATCGAAGACTACATGTCATGAAACAAATATTTTTCTGTGTAGGTGAATGAAAACATTTGTAGCCTTTATGTCGGTCACTATAACTGACAAAAACACATGGAACTATCTTTGGTTTAAATTTATGTTTGCGAGTGCCCCAAGTGTAAGGAAAGCATCGAGAACCAAACACCCTCAAGAAAGAGTAATTTGGATGCATTCCCTGCAATTTAAAATAAGGCATATCAAAGTCAAGAACAGTTGATGGTAGACGATTAATAAGAAATGCAGCATTTGTAAATGCTTCTACCCACAGATATAAAGGAGCACCACGGTGAAGAACATTGCCATACCTAATTCATGAATTATCCTATGACGTCGCTCAACCATACCTGATTGTTCTGGAGTGTGCGGGCAAGAAATTTGATGAATTATTCCTTGCTTTGAAAGTGTGAACTAAGTCTTGAGTTAACAAATTCTCCACCACCATTGGAGTAGAAGATTTATTTTTTTTATCAAATTGTCTTGCCACATATTGTTCAAAAGCAAGATATTTATCAATAAACTCAGATTTTGCTTTAAAAGGAATAAGCCATGTATAACGTGAGAAGTCATCGACAATGTAAGCATAGTAACGAAATTTTCCCAGAGATAAAACTGGTGATGACCCCCATAAATCACAATGAATTTTATTAAAAATAGATGAACTAGAATTGTCAGAAGTAGAAAATGGTAATTTACTAAGCTTAGCTAATTGACAACTATCACGAAGAGATTCTAACTTATTAGATCCTTGAATATCAATCAACCCTTTTTGTTGGAGCAACTTAAGAGTAGATGTTTGAGGATGTCCTAGTCGCTGATGCCACACTTCAGTAGTGCTGGATCTGAACCTATGAGAGTAGTGTAATTCATGTGGGTTAGAAATAACATATAAATCACCCTTTCTTTGCCTTGTCATTACCTTGTGTCTTGTCTCCCGTGCCTTATTACAAAAATCCACATTCGAAAATTCACAATTCACAGGATAATCATCTGTAAGTTAACTTATGGATAGTAAATTCCTGTTTAGATTTGGTACATGCAATACACCTTTTAAAGGCAAAACTTTATTATCACTTTTAATGTGAGCCTTACCTATAGACTTAATTACTAGTAATGTACCATTTCCTATTAGAACAAAATCATTACCAAAATATGGACATATATTTTTTTAACATACCAACATTACCTGTCATGTGATGAGATGCGCCTGTGTTTGAAGTCCATTCATTATCAAAGACTGTGTTATCGAGTGTGAGTGCAGCTAATGCCTTTGGAACATCACTTGGAGTTTGTGTATATTTATATAGATGCCAACAGATTTTTGCAATGTTCCCCATGACCCCACAAATTTGGCAGGTTTCATTCCTATACATCTCTCTTTCAGTTGGTATCATTCAGCGCTGTCCTGGAGGAGGAGGTCTTCGTTTTTGAAGTTTTGCTTATTGTTGTTTTGTTAATTGAAGCTGTTGTTTCTTTGATTGTCGAAATTCTGATTATGTGTTTGAAAACCACGGCCGTTGGAGTTGAAATTTTTTTGAGATTTGTGACTGATAGGGATAAATTGTTATTTTTGTTCAGAAAAGGCTATCTGGTGAGTTGGTGCATTGGAAGTGAACCAATTTTGACACTGTTCATATCCTTGTAACAAGGATACTAATTCGGTATAGGATGGACATGGTGGTTTTAACATGGTTGTGGTGAAAGATTCATACTTTGATCCTAAACTTGTGAGAAGAGAAAAAACCTTAACTTTATTGGTCACTGGACTTCCCACTGCTGCCGGATTTTCGCAAATGCTCTTGAAGTTTTGAATATGTTCAACAATGGTGGTGTTGTCATCTTTGCATAGGTACGTCAATTGTTGACGAAGAGTGAATTCTCTCTCCAGAGAATCGTGTGCATAGGCCTCTTTTAGAGTATCCTAGACAGATTTGGTTGTGTCCTTACCAATAGCAAGGCCAAGTGCTTCTTCAGAAAGAGTGCCAATAAGCCATCCACAAAGAAGCCGATTTGATTTTCTCTATGATGTTATTTTGTCAATTGTTGATGTTGATTCTGTCGTTGTTGTGAAATCTGTTGTTGGCTCGGCTATTTCGCTGGTGAGATGTCCAATCAAGTCTTGGCTTTCAGCAAGTGTTAGAGCTTGTTCACGCCATAGAGGGTAATTGTCTTGTTTCAGTTTGAGAGTGATAAAATTGCTAACAATGTGAAAAATGGATGCCATTATGATAATTTTGTTGCTCACAATGGCTCTGATACCAGAAAGAATTTTTGAAAGAAATAGAAATTTGATTCTCTTATTTTTATGAGCTGTAAAATCAAGAGAGTTTTACAATCTATATATATAAACTCAAAGGAATCTCAATAAGGAGATCTTTGAGATAAACATAGAAACTATGACTATAATCCCTTGATTTTAGGAATAAAATTCAAATAACAATCAATTCAAATTATCTCCTTTGATTATGAATGAGTTATACTCTAGTCAACCATATCACCCGAAATTATCTCCATTGATTGATTCTAACTATGAGGATTCTGTTTTTCAACCTTATCACTCTTCATTATGGTAACATCATTATTTCTCCAACTGATATCCTCATCTTGCTCTGAATGTGTTTGAGCCGTATTTGTATAATTGGAAAGCAATGGAAAGGGATGGATACTCTTGGTGGAACCGCTGAATACGGCATGCACAGAATCTATATGATGAATTCAGAATTGACCATTTTAGAGGATTTGCTGGATTTTGGACTGTTCCTTCTGGTGAGACTAATATATTTGCTTTCCTAAATCTGATGCATGTTGACAACAAAGGTTGCTTAATCAATGGTATTAATGTGCAGAATCCAAGACTGCAATGTTTGGAAGCTGGAAGGTCAGATCCCTGTTGTGCAAAACAAAATATATTTCATACCCTGATAAAAGTAGTCTGCTCCTTATTTCTCTTTGCTTTTCATGACTGTAGGCTGGCCCAAGAAGATCATTGTTTGATGCTATATTCAGAGCTGTTGGAAATCATAACGTAATTGCAGAAGAGTTGGTATGCTGTCATGGACATGAAAGCAGAAGAGTTGAATTTTATTACTTTTAATTATGTCATGTTCTATTAGCTCTTCTTTCTAACCACTAACAAGTGGGAAGATGTATTCCTATATCAGTTTAATTTATAGTAGTCATTCTAAATCCATCATTAAAATAAAGGAAAATCATCAGGCTGATGAAATTATGAAAATCTGAAGATTTCTTTACAGAAAATAATGTCATTTGTTTCTTTAACCTTGATATTCTGGCGACTCAATGGATGAGCTTTGATAACTTATGGTCTTATCTTTGGTAGTTGATCCTATATAATTGATCTGATTCCATTTCCAAAGAACTGCACTATACAGAATCTGTAAGCAAACTAATAATATTATTTTATGTTCATGATAGTTATTTTTCAGCTTATAATACAATGAATTCACCAGCTAAATCCAGTTGTACTCATGATTGTGAGGCAAACTAATAACAGAGGATGTTGTGCAACTTCGGAGATCAATTGGAGCTCCTGGAATGGCTGTCCTCCAATTTGGTAACAACTGTTACTTTGTGGTTACTAGTTTCCAAGGTGTATTACATAGTTGTAAATAATGAAATTTGGTTTATCATCCTTTGGTTTAGGATTTGGAAGTGATGCAGGAAATCCTCATTTGCCTCACAAACATGAGTACAACCAAGTTGTTTATATGGGGACTCATGACAATGACACGGTAATGAAGGGTAATACCCTTTTAGCTAGCTATAAAATAAGGTTCAATACTGAAAAATGAATTCACTCACCTATCAGCTTTGCCTTACTCTTCAAGTTACCTCATCAAATCTTTATGCCCCTTAGAACTTGGAATATTAGAGTAATTGTTTGAATGGACTTGGAAAAGGGGGGGGGGGAAGAAGAGAGAGAGGATCATTTGCACAGTAAACGTCAAACAAGGTGCAGATTGTTACGTAATCCAACTCTTCCCCGCCCCCTCCTTTTTCTCATTTGGTAATATTTTCCTTGTAGGTTCAGTGTTGGTGGGACAACTTGAATGATGAAGGGAAGTCCAACGTTAGTTCTCCCTGCAATTTTAGGCATAAGCAAGCTGTCAAGATTTACCAATCCATGTATTTTATAATGCTTTAATGTAATTACTTTTCAGGTACTAAAATATTTATCAATTACTGAAGAAGATGACATTTCATGGACTCTCATTCGGGCTGCATTTTCTTCCGTGGCTAGAACAGCAATTGTTCCAACGCAAGATATTTTAGGGCTTGGGAGCTCTGCGAGGATGAACGTTCCATCAAGTCAGGTACATTACACAAGTAAATTAATATAAGCAAATAGAAAGGACCAATTATCCGATTCTTAATCAAACAGGGCATGTCACGGAAACACCAGCAGGGTTGCCTAATTGGGTTTAGTATATTATCTTTCAATGTTGTCACCATCATTGTTGTCATAATTATCCTGTCGCTTACTGAGGAGTGTTAGTGTTATAAGTTTCCTTGCGCTCTCTCTCTCTCTCTCTCATTCCTTTTCTTGCAGTTTGGAAATTGGAGTTGGAGAATACCAGGTTCTGTTAGTTTTGAAAGCCTAGATGGAGAAACAAAGAGACTAAAGGATATGCTTTTGATCTACGGCCGGCTGTGAATCAAGCACAACACCACAGTCAATGACCTGTTCTAAAACATGGGGCAAATCTAGGGCATCCCAACTGTTTCAGTTGACAAGAAACTCCTGGCAGTCCCGTCTTTGAAGATTACGCTCCAAATCAAGGCCATGCGGCTGCTCTCCTCAAAAGGTAGTACTCACGTTGCATCCCATACAAATGTAGGTTGAGTTCAAATAATGGCATGCCCTACTCTATTATGAGTTTATTTATTTATTTATTTATTGGTACCTTGTCTTAGACATCGTTCGGTATTCGGAGTTTTATCCCGACTAATCCGAATCGATCGCTGCAGTGACTCAGGGCAGGTCTCCCAACGGAAAACGCTCCATACACATGAGAACCCGATACTCCCAACGGGAATCGAATATCGGTCATATTTAAGGATATTCAACCCTACGTCCAATTGAGCCAACCCTGATTTTCTATTATGAGTTTATTGTTGTTCAATATAATTGTTTCCAAGTCGGTATTTAACTGATGATGTCATATTTCCTATTTAGCTTGTAGATCGGCTTTAATTATATAAAAATTAACACAATCACTTCCCATTAAGCTTGTTTAGTATGGTGAAGAAACAGCAAGTAGTGTTTCTATATTTTTAAATTTGATTTGAAAGATTCATGTGATTTTATACGCACTGCACCAGTGCAATGCCTATTGGTCCAAACAAGATGGACTTCTGTTTAGCATACAACATCAAACCAAACGTCTCTCATGGAATCCTATCCTTCATGCGCTCCCTAATATGGCCTGCAAAAGCATGATACATAAACTCGTTACAAATATCATGATTTACTGGTTTTTTTTTTTTTTTTTGTTACACAGATATTTAAATCTGAAATTTTTAAATTGAGAAACAAAATTATAACTACTAAATTGTCGTCTTGGGATCTTTCTCAATTATTTTTGTTTGACACAATTTTACTCTATTTAGTATAAAACTTAATATCTTAACATGAATTTTGCTATGATATCTAATAATCGCGTATTTTCTCATAGGGCTGAGTGATGGCTAATGGCAACTATTGCCATGAAATTTGAGGAAAAAAAATAAAATGTATATTTTTAGTAGGTTTTCTCAACTTAAAATACTAATAAAAGTCATAGAAATATCGATAAATATTTTTAAAAGTTATTAAAAATTTTTAAAAATATTATTTTCTGTTCATTTTCTTCTGTTGCTCCCAAGTTTTGCATTCCTTTGCTCCTAAAATAAAATTTTAATTTCACCACCGCTTTAAAGCGTACAACTAGTTTCTTACATGAATTAGAACAAAATAATTCTTATTTTTAAAGGTAATGCCAAATGCATTGAATGAATTATGGATCACATTTTAAACAACAGAATTAATATATTTTAATTAAATTAATTAAAATATATTAATTTATTATTTACTGATATAGAATATTCCACAAATTTTCGATCTACCTAGTCTACATAATATTATTGCATTTGTAACTCTATTACAATGGATTTGAGCTTTGCTTTGCGGCACTCGAAAAACTTTATTAACTCGAACTTGTTGCTATTGGGTATGATTGGTATGATACACAAAAACTTCTTAATATTAATATTTTTCTGTTTTTGAAAACATTTCTCGTTTTAAAAAAAGTTTTCAAAACATTCAATGTATTAAATTAACTTATATTTACATAAAAGCTCTTATATTTTTTTATAATTACATATTTTTTCATATTTAATAAATTATTTATTTATTTAATTATAATTTTTATTTTTTATAATAATTATCTTATAATCAGTAATTATATATTTGATTATTTTAAATTTTTGTTATAAATTATGATTATTATATTATTTTTATAAAATAATTAATATTTAGATAAAATTTTTTATATTTTTTATATTTATATATTTACCTACATTTTTATTTTTTATATTCTTATAAAATACTGTTTAATAGTATTGTTTCATTTCTGCTTTTGTTTCTTCTTTTTCGTTTTCATGGAACATAGCTAGGGGGTTGAAGATAGAGAGATCCGAGCGGCGCCATTTGTCTGTGGTTGCTGGGTGGCGACAACTCTCCTGTGGGTAGATATGGGCTTCTATTTTGAACTAAGGCCCACTTTTGGCCCAAATAAGATGGACTGGGTGCAGACGTTTCTTTATCTAAAACCTGACCCAGCTCAGACTAGAATATCAATTAATAAGAGTGGCCGAGCTTTTTTGGTTTGGGCAAAAATGTTTCCCATGAACAGGCCAAGTCTGAACCGAGTACAACAATAATACTAATAATGAGAATTTTTTTTTTTTTTTTTTTTTTTTTTGGGGGTAAATTAAAGTTTCCCTGAATTTGACTATGTTATGCAATTGAATGACAATTTTGCTCGAGTTGAGAATATTGAATAACTGGGGATAAATGAATCGCATGATAAAGAAATATCCTGTTGCTTGAGCTTAAAGCACTCCCCCTTAGTTAAAAACTATTCGGCCTTTTCAATCGCTTCAATGCATTCCAACACGGTTGACTTCTTCAGCATTGCTGACATGAGAGCTTCATGAAGCACTCTGTTGTTTTTCACAAGTGATCCAGCAAATAAAACCTGCATATTAAAAAAAAAAAAAAACGAAAGGAAAGAGCCCAGACCTTGTAAGGGTAATAAAAACAAGAATCTGAGATTATCTAGTAAGATTGAAGAACTTACAGCCCATCTGGTAAGATTGAGTTGCTGATCTTTGCTTAGCTTCGGCTTGCTCCTGTTTATAAGCCTCTGCAGATACGAAGTACAAGTCTGAGACTATGGGCCCTCAAAGACTCTGGACAAATTCTAGAGATTGAAGGTAATAATAAACCTGAAGAGTGAAAAGGTCAGCTGATTGTCCGACTACTTTGTCATACTGCAGGCCTTCAGCTGCAAGTCCAGCCATTGCCACAACAGCCAACCTAATAGACACAAAAACTAAATTCTCATCCCCGTATCAGTTTGTATGAATAGTGATATACTTCTCAATCATGTTGCACAGAGACATACAACACTTTAAAATTAAAATAATGTCAGATTTTTATAACTTTGTGTTTCCTCTGTGCCATCTTGTGTATTTCTAGTCTTTCACGTGCTTCACAGTCTCAAACTAAGGCCATTTTGAAGATGACATCAGATCGATTTAAAGGTTTTAGTGTCGCTTCTCACTTTTGTGTCATGACAGATCAATAATAGGTCAAGCAAGAACACTTTTAGACAATTTCACGGCTGGTCCAGAATCAAGATATACAAGAGATGAAGTGATGACTTGAGAACCCATTATAGGTTCAAGTTTAAGTATTTACTGATTTAGGTTAACTAGTAACAGATAATGGTGAGATGACAGATCAAGGAATGACAGAAGACTTGTAGTCACTGATTCAAGTGTTCATCATTTGAATCAAAAAGGTGAATACCTGTCTAATTCCTTTGCATCAAGCTGACCACTGTATATCAGCTTTTCCAGACGCTTGTCAATAAGATTTACGTGCTCTTTTCCAATATCCAATGAGTATCCCAGGATTGGGAGGCCAATCAAGTAAGCAACTGCAATTCTCAGAAAAATTGTTTCAAGTAAATGAAAAATGTCCCACTCAGTAAAAACATGTGTATTCTACTGAAAGAGAAAAACCCAGAAAGTGTGCTGCTTCATGTCTGGCTATCCTCTCTTGATAATCAGGAAAAAAGGATGAGAATCCATTAATGGCAGCCTGAAGAAGCCTGGTTAGCAGATAAGAGTGAGACAGTATAAGAGAAGTAGCACTTTTAAGCATAAGCATATAAAGGTCATCCAACTGATCTACAAATACTTTATAATACCATGACATGACTTACCCAGGTGAGATGCTCCCAACTGCCAAGACCACCAATGAGATGCTGCCCAGCAAATAAGGCACAAAAAATCCCCAATCCTGCAAGGAAATATATTAACAAACATTTTAGATAATGTCAGAATTCCTTTAGCAATGGCATTTAACCACAAATGAGACCATAAGTTGCATAGAGATTCCACATATTTACGACGTAGATGTAACTAAGTAATCAAGACAAAAGGAAAAAGTTACACCCAGAGGTATTTAACATATCTCAGGTTCGTAATTCAGGCAACCTGGTATTTGTTCTTTTGCAAGATAGACTTTAGATGATTACAGTATCCTACCTAAGTTTTATCTTATTATAGAATATCATGATATAGCAATTTTGATAAACAAAATGAGAGCATCTCTGGATTGTCTAGTGGAAATTTAGCAAAACCTACACTCACTCAAGTTCAAGAATTTAAGTCACTTCCATGAACAAATATCGGTTGGCTCTCCTCTATTACCGGCCATCCTTTCACACAGGCCAGTTGCTAATGTAGCACCATGTCCAGCTACACACCAGTGAAGATAAAAATTTGCATGCCATATACATTAAATTTATTTCGTTCATATAACATATAGTATAGGAAGGGTGGGACTAGCGCAAGGTAGAGTCTCTCCATTGTGTCCTGGAAGTCCAGGATTCGAATCAACTTCCTTGTAAAAAAAGTAAGAGAAAGGCTATCTAAGTATTCCCTTCCCCAGATCCCAGAATGTGAAAATTTCGACACTGAGTACACCCTTTTATTATATAATATATAATTTGCAATTTTGTGGACAAGTTTCTTTCTATAATTGGCAAGAAAAAAGAAGTCGAAACTACTTTTATATAATGGTTTTAATTTTTTTGGGTAATTATCATTCAATAAAGGTTTCTAAGGAGTAATGATACTAGAATTAAGATATCTAATAATTGAGTTAACAAAATTTAGAGTATCGCAGATTTTTGGTTTTTGAAAAGCAATTTTAAATTATTAGCATCGATGATAGGTGGAATTGTACAATTTTTTCGGTCATTATACACCCAAAGGTAACTCTAACCACAAGATTTTATGATTTAAATAATTGCACGTACATTAATTTCATATTGGAAATTTATTGACATTTTTTTGGGGGGGAGGCAGCGGGGACTTACTTTTTTAATAATTATTTTACAGATTTTGACTAAGATTCTAGAGGATTGATAGGAGCTTGGGGGCAATGGCCACCCCCTAGCTCCACATTTTCAACTGCCACAGCAATGACCAGATGATCAAGACAAATTCTCCTGATGGAGCAAAGCCATCCCCCATGAAAAATGATTATGTAACACTGATGAGCTTGTCCTAGGCAAGTGCATTTCCAATCCAATGAATAAAGCATGAGCAAGAAAAATAAACCTTAGAAAAAGCATTTAATTTTCACAGTCACAATCAATATAGAGAATATAAATCACTATGTGTGAAACTGCAGAGTTTTATAGGCCAAAGCTAAAAATTTTACCCCAGGAAGCTGGCCAGCAAGGACACCCAAGAGCCCAGTTGTTCCCACCACTGTGAAAAGAAAAGCTGCCTGCATAACTTGCAATATCAGGATACAAGCATTGTTCAAATCCAACTTCTAAAATAGAAACCTCAATATTGTACAAGTTTAAGAAACTTAGTCACAAGTAAAAGTTTAATCAGAACCTAGGAAGACCAGAAGCAAGTAAAGCTCAACACAGATTGCACAGAAAGTTTAAAAACAGGGGAGGAAAAAGAGCAAGGAGGCAGTAAAACAAGGTTCAACTACCTCAAACTGAAAACAAAAGTTTCATCTGAGTCTTCTAGTCAATCTACTCAGCACAAGATATGAACTAAGACATTTATTTGCCAAATTGTCTTTCAAATGCAACATATCGGAATATTGTTAAGTACTTACATCATTCCGGACGCTTGGAATGGCAAGGTTCTCCGCATTTTTAATGCCAAGAGTTGTCAATTCTCGAATAGATGTCTGATGCATAATATGTGCAACAGTTGAACTATTTATTTTTCAAAAGAGAAACAAATAAGTAAGTCACAAAAGCAGTGAACAGATGATATTCATGATTGATGTACATGTGCGGATTGTGTTGGCAAATGAGGGCTAGATCTCTCAGCAACACTTTCCAAAAACCTCACATTTGTAATGGTATTGAAGACTGACCGTGCGGCATGAAACATAAGGCTGAGAACTCCATTTCTTGGCCCAACCAAGTTCACTCAATTTATCAAGTGACTCTTTAACAGCATCACTGTCTTTCTGCAGCAACTACCATTAACCACTTTAGCAATAGTTCAGAAGATTTGATGTAAATTCCTCAGAATCCTCATTTGGAAACATTACGTGACATATAAACATGCCACTGACTTACCAGCATTTCAGAACAGCACAAGGGTGTTACTAGGCAAAAGCTATAAAATTAAATATAATTTGTAAAAACCATTTCAAGAGCTTCTTATAGATTACTAGGTAGAATAAGAAGATAAACCTTGATGAAAAAGAGAGGGGAAAAAAAAAAGTTACGAGACTGAAACTTCTTCTCATGATTATATTCAATGTAGGTGTCGAACTACTATTTGTCGGAATCAAGAACTAAATGGACCAAATCATACAAAGCAATTCATATCGACAAAAAATCAGAACATTCCAAATTTAAGTAATTTTGAGTTATTTCGAAATACCATTTAAATTCAAACAAGAAAAGTTAAATACGCGAAGGTAAGTATTATGTAGAATTCAATCCATTTCATCTCTGACTCATTTGATCTCTCTCTGACATTATTCATTCAATAAAAAACTCTCCAACTTTTGTTGGATACGAGAGCTCGCGATTCTTCTCTATGAGATTTTCTTTTTCCAAATTTCTGTGACGCGAATGATTCAAGCAGTGCTTGCAATTAAACGTACTCTGCCAAAAAAACCTAACCACTTAGCTATAGGATAATGACTACATTGAAACAAATAGATGAAATGAACAAGAATCAAACGTACTCTTCATACTCATTTAATTACTCTGATAGACCTTATCGTGTCTAAGAAAACACACAACGCCCACATAGAGATTACATGTACCAAAAGCATAACCAAATTGACGAATGATATTTCGCAAATGTGAGGGAGAGAGAGAGAGAGAGAGAACCTTAGCAATTGCGGTTTCGAGAGCGTTGAAATCAACGCTTGGAGCAGCGGGAGAAGAAGATGATGCAAATATGGAACGATGCCATTTTCTAGGGTTTTGGAACCGATTCTGATGTTCGGAACCAAAATTGAGAGGCTTGGAGAGTGAATTAAAGAGAGTCACAGAGATAGACATTGCTCTCTCTCGAAATGTTGAATATGTGATTTTGAATGCGCGACGATAAGATTTGGTTTTGGGCGCCATATCGTAATAAAAAGCTCTTCAACTTGTACTAAACTGAATTCCGCCAAGTTATATTGGGCCTGCTGAGTGCAGGCCCAAATTGGTGGGCTCATAGGCCCAAAAATGGATCCTTAAAAGTCATGGTCAGAGTAAGACCAAGGTAACGCATTGGATCCTCTATTTTGAAAAGAAGGCCAGGGTTTTGGCATCTCTTCTTCCCACCAAACTCTGACTGAGACCCCAGGCTAAGGTTTATTTGGTGTCCCAAGGTAGTGTTCTATTTCAAAAGCTGGACTACGAGAAACTTTGTTTTTGAGAAATTTGTACATGGATGTTCTTCAAATACAAAAGAACCTTGCCTTGTTCCCTAATTTGTGAGAAAGTTCGGAACTTTTGTATTTGAGGAAAAAAAAAATTGAGACATTTACAAATTGATATTACTTCATTCTACCATTGACCTGTAAATCTAAAAATAGGATACTAAATTTTCTTAATAAAGATCTTGAACTCGAGTCTAAAAAATAGAAAATTAGACGTTGAGAAAACTGATCTTTTATGGACTAAATTAGTCAAATTTCTGTATAAATAAATATATATATATATATATATATATATTTATATTACTCATTCCTTCCTGGTTGCTCCCAAAGAAAATCTTAGATTGAACCCTAAACCGACAGATTAGTGTGAGCCCTAAATCAAATCATAAAAAAGGTTTTTGAGCACCTAAAAGTACTCTCTCTCTCTCACGATTGTGTTGAAAATGCTAAAAGGCAATTTCAAGGGATCTTGGGTCAGTAGGTAAATTACTAGGCCAAAAAAGGCAGCACACAATTCAAGTGCATGGAATCAGGATGCAAAAAAGAATTTCATTGTCTCCTTTGCTTTTTCTTCTACTCCCAAAATTATATGTAAATATTAAAAGAAAAGGCACAGATTCATAGCGTTGTCTTAACTTGACCTCAAAGCATTTTGAAATATAAAAAAAAAAAAAAGGATTCACACTTCACAAATCAGTAATCACAAGTCACACATTCGTAATGTTAGGGTGGGGAGGGGGGGACAAGGAGAGGATCTTCTGTGAGAATCTATCCCAGTAACATGCAAGAGAGAACCCAATTTGGCAAGCCACCAAACATATAAATATATATATATATATATATTTGACTATTTTATATTATGGGCCTATGATCGAAACCCTAGACCCAGTCGGTGCACATAAATTCATACAACATCCAAGTAATTTCTGTAATATAATATTATGAGTCAATATCCATGTTTATTAGGTGCCGGTATTTGACTTCCCTTCCACCGAACCTCTGCATTCATTTTCTCAAAGTTTGAATCATATATGCATGCATGAAGATGGAGAGAGATTTGGCGAGTATCACCATTAGTTTTTAATATAATCTTCAGTAATACCTCATTCACCACCTAGAAGAATAAAATATAATATATATTTAAAAATATATTCAACCCCCTAATCACCCACTTCCCTTCACCCTATTTATATATCCTCGTTTTGTAATATCCTCTACAGCCTCATATTAAAATAAATTTTTTACAGAAAAGTCTAAAATTGATATATTACAGTACTAATTTTTTTTGGTATTGAAATTTGTAAATAAGAAAAAAAATTAGAAATAGAGAAATCATCCTGAACGTCCTCTTATTGTGAGTGAGAGAGAGCGAGAGAGAGAGATTTAAAATTTTTGAATAACAGCAATATTAAATACACAGAAAATCTAAAGATGGTGAAACTATAAAGCCGTCAATGGTAGCATGCAGCAGAGAAAAAGAGATTGGGGTGAGGGGAGTGCAGTGGGATAGGGCTGTCTGTCTTCTACTAGGGGAGTGTGTCAGAAGGCTTCATGTACGGGAGCAGTGTACGCTTGTGTAGTGTCTGGTGGGTGGTCGGTGGGGATGGGTCAAACCTCTGTTCCATTTGACCAATAATACATACCCCCCTAACAAATTTCTCATCACCCTCCTCCCGGTCCCTTCCCCTGCCAAAATGAATACACAAATTGCAAAATAATGCACACCAGCCATCGTTCTCGTATAAATATATTATTTGTTGATCGGGAAATTTTATATAACTAAAAGAAATTGAGATCTTTAAGCGTAATTACTATTGTTCTCTCACTCTTTTTTTTATTTTTAATTTGATCACTAATATCAAATTTTTGATTAATTTATTTTAAATAATTATGAGACTCAATTTATAATATAACTCTTTCAATATCCATTTTTCATTCTTAAAAGCCAACTTAATTAAGAAAATTTTGCATACTTTCACCCACAAATCGTGGGTAATTAGCGTTCTCCTTTTGCACTCTTTTATATATGAATTTCAATCTTTTTTTATTTTATAATATGGAAGATTTTCGATAATGAGATAAATGTATGTAGACTTTAATATAAATATACACACATTTATATGATAAACATATTGTACGAACTTGTTGAGCCAGTTTCGCCAATGTGGAAAAGACAATCGATCATTTACCTCTATGATTTCTCATTTTTCTCAAGGGATTACATCATCATGCCACCATCTCCTCAAAAGAACTCTTGTTGTTTAAATTATGAATAAATTTGAAAACAAAAGAAAAATTACAGATTCAATTTTTTTGCTCCGAATACTAGGTAAAAACTGCATAAAAATGTTCCGAGATGTTCATTTTTTTTGTTCCTATATATTGGAAAACTTGATCCTGATCCAATCTCCAAATGCAAATGATTCTTAATCAACTCTCTTTTCAGATTGAATTGATTTTCACATCAGTGTAGTTAAAATTCTTATCGCGTCTATCCCAATTATGTCTAACCTCTTGAAGAAATATTATCTATGATATAAGATAATCTCCTATATTTGTACTCCAAATCATAATCGATAGCAAAAAACACTATTTTTGCATGGAAATATTAATGCCTTCTTTTGAACACAGAACTAACAATGGGTCTTTGTTATTCTCCAAAAATATAAAGGGCACCAACGTTTCCTAGTTACTTTGATCGTACGAAGACAATCTGCGGAAGATCTCCAAATTCCAAATGATCAATAACCCATTACTCACCCAAAATCAAACATTGGATGTTTTTTTTAATAAAAAAACACAGTACGTCTTATAAAAGGTGTTTTGACTTCATCTCCTCTTCAAGTTGGCATGGAAGACTTCTCAAGTCATTGTTTGGCAAAAATTAAACATGACTAGGTTGTGTCACATGATTTCGTGGATATTGTTTTTGGAGTAGCTATAGTTTGACCAGGCACCAATTCAATGTTTTGCTGGGCTTGTCGGTGAAAACCATTGATTCATTGGATGGCATTTTGTGTACTATAAAGATAACAGCTTTAAAATATCCAACCATATTCAGACAAGATGCATGCCATACTACTTATTCAGTGATATTTTCATGTCGTCTTGCTTCAAAAAATAATATATATGTGTATATTTATAGGTATGTGTCAAAGTTCCAGTTTCCTTAGGTGGGAATTCGACCTGAGCTATGAACATAACAATAGTTTTTAATTAAGCTTCACATTCAATTCTAGTAAAGTTGTAGTTTCAAATGTTGGTGTTGTTGGAACATTTAGGTAGAATCCTTTCTATTTTATTCCATACTAATAGTTCTTAAGGAGTAACGATCAAATGAACATTGAAAGTTAGCCCTTCATACAGCAAAGCGATTCAGTATTTTTGGATTGTGGAATTAAATTTCCCAAATGCTATCTCTTGGGTCACTAGTTCTTATAGCTCTTTGAATTTTGGAAATCAGGGCGTTCAATTACTTGACGAAGGAAGGCAGATAAATACTCACAATTCCTGTCTTTGTTATAACTTCTTGTGCCCAAGTGTTTTAATGTGATAAATCACATTTATCAGAATCTTACAAATTTTTTTATGAGGAGGATTTCTAAATTTAGTATTTTAAAAAACTGAGGCTCCTAATAAATACAGTTAAATCTTTTTAAAAAGGAAAAAAAAATGAAGGGTCAAGAAGCTGATAAGGATCAATCTAATCGTGCCGCGTTGGAGGTGCATGCCATGACATGACATGACATGTAGACTGCTACCTCAATTCCAATTACTTTGACCTCGCATGCAAATTAAGCTTCAAATTTATGCTAAACAACAAATACCAAATGCGCTCGGCTCGGCTCGGATCAGCTGCTGCACCCAACTGAATTTAAAACTCTTGGGCGCAGAGAGGGAGAGAGAGAGCTGAATCCGTGGTCGACTACTGCACCAATGAGTTGGCACTCTTACTCAGTTACTGCTCAAAAACCTACTACAAACCTAGCACTCCTACTCTCACAGCCTCCTGCCTTGCTGTCCTACTACTGCCTACTGCCTACTGCCTACCACCCTACTACTAGTAGTCGTCTATACTCACTCTTTCTCTCTCTATCTCTCTCTTACATAAAATGCCGAAACAAAACATAGAGGTCTATGTCATATGAAATGGACGTAACCCATGACAGAATTGGAATGGCTTGGTAGTGAAATCATTGCGACTCTCACGTGCTTTTGTACGCTCCACTTCGCTTCCCGAGCATTTAGTTTCCTGTAGCCCCCAACCAGCTTCACGCCACAACTGGCCACACATTCATGTACACTCCCTTCAACTTTTAACGGTTCATCGATATGGAATCTTAAGTCGAATGATGAGTGTATTAATTTGACATTTAAATAAAATAAATTATAGATGAATTGTTACCACAAATATCGATTTACAAATATCACAGATATCAATTTCTCGACTTTACCAATAATACGAGGGAGTGACTTAAAATCGATAAAAGACCGTTGAAAAGTATTTTAATGTGGAGATTTTGATTCTCAGATAAAAAAAAAAAAAGGTTTCACATTTGTGTGCCAAGTGTTAACGTCAAAAGAGCATATCCGACTTTCGGTGATATAAAACCTTTTTATGTATGGGTGTCGTAAGAATCGAATGTATCTAGAGTATTATAATTCTAATTTTCTTTTGAGAAAATCTGAAAATTTCAAAATTTCATTAGTCAAATATTTTTAAAAAATTCGTGATTTTTATCATTTAAAAAATTTATCATTATGGGAAGATTTATTTCCTTATCAATTAGATTTTAAAAATTTTCTTTTTTATCCGAAAAGTGTATGCAAAGTGATTGGGCATGACCCAAAAGACTATCAAGTCAGTGCCGAGGACCTGGAGACCCGTATCAAGACTTACATCGATAAGGGATTTATCTCTCCGCTAGAGTGGCCGATAAATGATCATTAGGTTAATTCCTGATGATGACAGTTCGATCGGTTCATAAAAGCGTTCGACAAATCGAACCAATGTCCTTTGCTCCTTAGTCGATAAGCAAATGCTTCATAAGAAACCGATTGCATTAGTTAAAGGTAATATTTGACTAACTCTTACATCAACCTTTTGTTTCATATTTCAACATAAAACGTATCTTCTAGATAAGGAAGAAAATCTTCAAAATCTAATCGATAAGGGAAGACATCTCCCCATATCACCAGACTTCATAAGTGATAAAAATCGCGAATCCTCCAGAATATTTAACTATAGAAATCAGAAATTTTCGAATATTCTCGAAAGAAAACTAGATTTGTAACACCCAAAAAATACATGATTCTTGTGGCATCTCATATAAAAGCTTTCGGCATACCAAACCACAAGTACGCTCTCTCAAACCCATATACCTGACACACAAATCATATGGAGACAAGCTCTCTCTCTCTCTCTCTCTTTTGTTCTTTTGCTCTCAGTCTGTTTCTTTCATATCACAAAACCGCTCGTTTTGACTTGAGTATTGAAATTTTCTCCACCAGGATATCCTCTAGCGAACTTTTGCAAATTTTAAACTACTTCTCCAACCTATCGTTCAAGTCGAAAGGAGTTAGAATCTATGGAGTCAAAACTCATCTCCAATAGATTGATGTCGTCTGTGGGAAGTAGACTGATTCCCTAGATAAACATATCATCTATCTTTTGTCTCTGCTTAGAATATGACAGCCATCAAGAAGAAAAGACCAATCTTTGGATTTGATGATGACGACTTAATCGGATTTGATCCTAATCACAATGATCCTCTGGTTATCACCACGATGATGAAATCTTATATTGTCAAAAGAGTTCTTGTCGACCAAGAGGTAGATAGTGATCTCCTTATTTGGGATACTTTCCAACGAATGGGTCTCGATTCGGCTCACCTTTAACCATTTATCGGATCCTTAAAACGACTTTCTAACAAATACATTTATCCGAAAGGTGTCATCCCTCTCACTGTAACTTTAGAAATTTCTCCCAACCATGTAACCGCCAATGTCATCTTTCATGTAGTGAAACTATTTTTGCCTTACAACGCCATCCTTAATCGCCCTAGTTTGGACAAACTGAAGGTCTTACCTAATACGAGACACATGAAAATAAAGTTTAAAATACCGGAATGAAACACTACTCTTCATAGCGACCCTGATCCTTACGTCCTCCTTACAGCCGAAGGCGGACAAGAGAACTTTTCGATCAATACTCTGGAATTCTGAGACGATATTAAGAAATGACCAAACCCAAACCTATAGAAGAGGCGATCGAGATCTCTCTAACTGATGACCCCAATCAAACCATGCGAGTCGGGGCCAACTTGTCAGCATCCCTGCAAGAAGCTATTGCCGAGTGTCTACGCAAACATTCAAAGGTCTTCGCTTGGTCTCTCAAAAATATACTGGGCATTCACCCTTTAGTCATAATACACAAACTGACAGTTAATGCTGAGTACAAACCCATCAAATAGAAGAAGAGGGTGTTTGCACTAGAACGTCAACGGGCCATACAAGAAAAAGTTCAAAAACTGCTGACTGCTAGGTTTATTCATGAAGTCAAATATTTCGAATGACTAGGCAATGTAGTCCTAGTAAAGAAGGCCAACGGTAAATGGAGAATGTAAATAGATTTCATAGACCTCAACAAAATATGTTCGAAAGATAGTGATCAACTACCTAATATTGACAAATTTGTGAACAACTCTTTAGGTCATTAACTTCTGAGTTTTGTGGATACCTACTCTGGTTATAATCAAATACGAATGGTACGGGGGAATGAAGAGAAGACAAACTTCATCACTGAATTCAGTATGCATTGCTATTGAGTCATGTCTTTCGGTCTGAAGAACGCTAAGCCAACCTTCAAACGGCTAATTAATAAAGTATTCAAGAATCAACTGCACAGAAACGTAGAGGCATACGTGGATGATATGCTTATCAAAAGCACCGATGTAGAGTCTCACGTTATCGATCTCAAAGAAACCTTTCAGATGCTAGAACGTTACAACATGCGACTGAACTTGACCAAGTGTACTTTCAGGATTGCATCAGTAAATTCTTAAATTTCATGATCAACAACCAGGGAATTACGGTGAACCCCGAAAAGATACAAGTCATACTTGATATGTCACCGCCACAGACGTTTAAGGAGGTACAGTGCCTCTCCGGTAGAATATCTGTTCTAAACCGATTTATGTCGAAAGTTGAAAAAAAGTACAAACTCATCTTTGACGTCTTGAAAAGGTCTCAGAGGTTCTCATGGATACTCGAGTGTCAAACAGCCTTTAAACAACTTAAAAAATATCTTATAACTTTTCTGCTGCTCTTTCGTCCGACTCCTGGTGGGAAACATACTTATATCTTTTTATTGCTAACTGGACGCTTTGTTCTATCATTGTGATACAGGACTCAATTGTACAAAAAGTAGTCTACTATATGAGTAACATAGTCAAAAAGACCGAGGTCAACTATCAACTGATCGAGAAAATAACACATACCTTGGTTGTCTAGGCTAGGCGCCTTTGGCTATACTTTCAAGCACACAACATTGTGGTTCTTACTGATCAATCGTTGAAACAATTCATTTTAAAAAGAGACACCTCAAGTTGTCTCATCAAATAGAGCGTAGAGTTGGGTGAATTCGATATTCAGTATCAGTCAGACCTATGATTAAATGTCAATTTTTGACCGATTTCATCCTCAAATGTACCCTTCAGTCCCAGCTGAACGCGAGTCTATCGATAGCCAGGACAAATAGTTACTACTAGATTGGACGATACATGCAGACGGGTCATCAAATTCCTCAAAAAGTGGCACTGGACTCATGCTAGTGGGCTCGGACAATTTCAAGGCCGAGCACGCCCTTCATTTTGACTTCTAAACCACCAACAATCAGACAGAATACGAAACCTTGCTGACAGAACACCAAATTATAGCGAATATGAGAGCCCGAAGTATTCGGATATTTACTGACAGCCAGTTAGTCGTCAAACAGATCAAAGGGGTTATGAGACCAAAGACCAGGTCATGGCCAAATACTTGAGTAAACTATGTGAGACGATAAGTAAATTATACAAAGTTGATATTCAATAAATCACTCGGTCAGAGAATGCACGGGTCGATACACTCTCTAAGTTGGCCAGTTCAGATTTGGTCGCCTCTAGTAGAACAGTTTACATCGAGAGTCCACCATACCCCAACATAGATAAGCTCGAAAGGGTCTTCGCAGCGGATTAATCGCCGAGTTGAAAAGATCCTATAAAGGCATATCTAAAATACAATCGTCTTCCAGATTTACCATCGGAGGCAACCAAACTGAAACAAAAAACCGCTCATTATGTAACCATCAATGGGAACCTGTATCGAAAGTCTTTCATCTATCTGTACTTGAGGTGTCTAACCCCAAAAGAAGAAGACTATGTCCTCGAAGAGATCTACGATGGAATATGCAGGAATCATTTGAGGGCTCGAAATCTAATTCACAAAACCCTACGTCAAGGATATTATTGGCCGACCATGAAAACCGATTCCAATAATTACGTCAAGAGATGTGACGAGTGTCAACGTTTCTCTTCGGTTCCGCGATTGCCCTTGACCAAACTAAATCCTATGGCAACCCCATGGCCATTCGCCCAATGGAGAATGGACATTCTCGGATTATTTCCCCCAGCCACCAGACAACAAAAGTTCCTTATAGTGACAATTGACTATTTTACCAAGTGGGTGGAAATTGAACCTCTAGCCCAGATCACGGTGTCCAAAGCTCAATCGTTCATATGGACTCACATTATCACCAGATTTGGCATACCTCACGTCCTTATCACAGACAATGGGAAGTAGTTTGATAACACTGGCTTCCGAGAATTCTGCAGCAAACTAGAGATTCACTATCGATTCTCACGATTTTCATCGGTTGCTCATTCTCAGACCAACGAACTTGCCGAGACAACCAATAGGGCGATCCTACAAGGACTCAAGACAGTGCTAGATGAAACCAAAAGACAATTGGAAGAAGAACTTTACAACATACTCTAGTCATACCGTACTATGCTTTGGAGGGTAATTGGCAAAACACCGTTCAGTCTAACATATAGAAGCGAAGCCGTCATACCCATGGAGATAGGAATCAATTCGCTCTGAGTGGCTCGGTACGATGCCAAACGAAACGAACTTGACTTACAAGAATAACTAGACCTACTCCTGGAGTTGGAGGAATCTGCATCCGCTCAAATAGCTACGTACCAACAGCAAATGATTCAATATTATATCGAAAAGTCAAGAATCGAATATTCAAACCAGGTGAATTATTATTAAGGAAAGTCGAAACCATCGGTCAGCCTCAACTCGGGGGCAAACACGCCCCAAATTAGGAAGATCTCTATCAAATACGTTCTGTAGTTCGCCCGGGAACTTACCACCTAGGCAATCTAGACGGGTCAACTGTGCCTAGGATGTGGAATTCAAAAAACTTGTCAATCTATTACAATAAATCCCATCGTCTCCCAAGGTCGGACGAGTCTCTCATCGAGTAAGACCCATATGCTTTTCCTTTTTAATTATTCTATCGATCGTTTCCTACCACTTTCACTTCTATTGATTGTTATCTTATGATGGGTTCTATCTCCGCAAATGGATCTGGTGGGTGTCAAACCAACAAAAATAAATTACCTACTTTACAAAAACGAGTCTATGGTAAGTAGGGTCGAATCCACAGGGAAGAATGAGATTTATCTCTTTCAAATAAAATAAAAATAAAATTTTGGGGATTTTGAATTAACTAAAATAACTACCAAATCTGGATAAAACAAATAAATAAAATTGAAATAGCAAAATGACAAAAATAAAATTGGATAAAATTAAATGAAGAAGAATCAAAATAAATTGACCTAATTGAAGGGTTCGTTTCCACTTTGACTCAATCAATTTATCATTGATTCAAAGATAATTCAACAATGCATAAATAAATTGGTTATAGTCATCGACAAACGCCCAACAACCAATCTCTCTTTACTTCATCGATAGTTAAGAGAAACTCATTAATTATTTTCCTAATCGAGAGTCAACCCTAGAGAAATTCTTAGGATTGCAAGTCTCAACAGCCTTAAGATTTAGAGAGACCCAATTCTAATTAACAAACATACGACGGATTCTTTTAAATTAGATTATTTAATTCCATGACATGAATATCA
The DNA here is from genome assembly GCA_037126225.1 of Dillenia turbinata. Lineage (NCBI taxonomy): Eukaryota > Viridiplantae > Streptophyta > Magnoliopsida > Dilleniales > Dilleniaceae > Dillenia > Dillenia turbinata. Next base: position 4,770,911 of record JBAMMX010000018.1, on the reverse strand, counting down.
CTTACCACTTCATTAAAAATAAAAAACAATTACGGATTTACTGTTTTAATTAGTTGTAAATTAATCTAAGTCTATTAAATATTGATCACCTATTTAATAACTCTAGAAAATCATGATCCATGAAACGCAGGAATTAAATAAATACCTATGATTGATGAATGAATAAATGCATTTAGATCTCACAACATCATGAATCAAAATTTCAACTAATTTTCAACTAGAAAGGAAATTAAAACGAAAACATATAAAAATAAAAACTCACAAAACAATTTATTGCAATTGAAAACCAAAATGGTGAACAAAATTGTGAAGGAGCCGTCCCCAAAGGCCAAGTAGTCGTCTCTTGTTTTTTTCCCAAAAGCAACAGCCACCAAGGAGAGTGAATCCCCTATTTCCTGAATGACCCCCCTTTTTAAATAACCTAAAAGACTCAATAAAACAAATGTCACTTTCCTTCCTAAATGGGATACACTTCCCTCCGTGGAGTCAGTCTCCTAAATTAACAAAAAAACTAAAAACAAGGATTTTCACTCATCTTGCTATTTTTACTCAAGGTAAAAATATAATAATCCTAAATTATCCCAAAATAAATAAAAAAAATCCCTAAAATGACTAAATAACCCAATGACTAAATAAATATTACAAAAAAAATTTAATATTTTCAAAAATTCCAACTAAATGAATTAAAAGATCTTCAGCCTTCAATATTCCAAAATTCTATCCAACCTTTTTAAAGACAACGTGCCAATGTGCTAATGGTCGAGTATTTTTGTTCGGATTTCCTCTTGCATGCTATATAATCAATTTTTGCTCAATTTCTCCACTTTTCTTCACGAATGACCTCCAATGTTTCTAGCACAACAAATACTCAAAATTAGTGCAATATTTATCCAAAAATAATATGAAATAAATCACAAATATTACACTAAATTTATCCCTAACAGGATCTATGTCACCCCGACCTACCGATGAGATTTATCTCCACGAACGGATCTATGTCGTCCCGACCTATCGATATGATCTATCACCCCAAATGGGTCTGTGTCACCCCGACCTACCGATGTGATCTATCTCCCCAAACGAGTCTGTATCGCCCTAACCTACTGAGGGGATTTATCTTCCTGAACGGAACTGTGCTACCCTTACCAATTGTAGGGATATGCCTTCCCGAACGAGTCTGTGTTGCCCTAATCTATCGATTGGGATCTCTCTAAGCTTGTGTCACCTTTATTGAATAACATAAATACACTTTGTGTTACCAATCGAGCAGATATGAGTATCATCCTTTGAATTATTCGCGGGTCTACCACATGGACATCCTGACGGTGATACCATTTGGACGAGCACAAAAACATTATCAAAATGAATTCAATCAGAGACAAAAATCAACAATTAAAATAAAATTTCTCTTTTATTTCCATATGATAAAATACATGAAGGAACACAATTTATAAGTTCTTGAGTCGAACCGATTACATCAAAAGAAATACGTAGAGAACCTACAACATTGTTTCCAGACAAAAAGATTATAACGCCACGATTATTCAATAACACTAGAGAGTACAAAAACAATGAAAATAGAAAATAGAAGAAGAAAACTTAAAACGTACATGCAGCCAAATTTAGACAAAAAGACTGCTGAAAAAAGGGGCAGTTGGGATCTATGTCACCCCGACCTACCGATGAGATCTATCTCCACAAACGGATCTATGTCATCCCGACCTATCGATATGATCTATCACCTCGAATGGGCCTGTGTCACGCCGACCTACCGATATGATCTATCTCCCCAAACGGGTCTGTACCGCCCTAACCTACTGAGGGGATTTATCTCCCTGAACGGAACTGTGCTACCCTTACCAATTGTAGGGATCTGCCTTCCCAAGCGAGTCTGTGTTGCCCTGATCCATCGATTGGGATCTCTCTGAGCTTGCGTCACCTTTATCGAATAACATAAATACACTTTGTGTTACCGATCGAGCAGATATGAGTATCATCCTTTGAATTTTTCGCGAGTCTACCACATGGACATCCTGACGGTGATGCCATTTGGACGAGCACACAAACATTATCAAAATGAATTCAATCAGAGACAAAAATCAACAAATAAAATAAAATTTCTCTTTTATTTCCATATAACAAAATACATGAAGGAACACAATTTATAAATTCTTGAGTCGAACTGATTACATCAAAAGAAATACGTAGAGAACCTACAATATTGTTTCCAAACAAAAAGATTATAACGCCACGATTATTCAATAACACTAGAGAGTACAAAAACAATGAAAAGTGAAAATGGAAGAAGAAAACTTAAAACGTACATACAGCCAAATTTAGACAAGAAGACTGTCGAAAAAGGGGCAGTTGGGGAGAGACTGTGAAGATGAATTAGGATATCATCAGGATTCAAACTTTTTGTCATCTCCAACTCCCTACACTCAATCAGTACCCCTTGTCGTTTGACTTGAGAGAACACGAGTCGGATGATGAACTCAACCCTGAGTGAGAGCATATCTGAAACTCCCCTCTGAAGTCAAGAAGCTCTATGGGTATCTTGACGGAGCCAATCATAACGTCCGAGAATCGAATGACATGATGAGATTTTACATCCACAGTCCCATTTTTTACGAGACCTCGCATACATAGGAACAATCTACACTACTAGGCCTTCCAAACAAAAACACTCCATTAAAAGATCTCCTAAAGAAAGATATCTCCCAGCAGAAGAGAACTTTCAAACAAAGGGGAACACACAAGTTCTTCTTGAGACAACACGAGGTCCAACTATCGCTATTTATAGCTGCAAAGGAGAAAGATCCCAGCGAATTACTAGACAGATGAAACGGTTCGACGAAAATCGTGCGACATAAATGGAATGATTAAATCTCCTCAACTTCTCACACTACATTTACTTCAGAATTAAGTCGTGGGGAGATGGAACAGTTGAGAAAAAGAAGGATTCACCCTAATTCTACATCATACAAAACATGCTGACGACGATTCGCACCATCTGAGGCGACACATGTGACATTAAAGACTCTTGCACCTTTTCAACACCTCATGAGCATCCATCACTCATGACGCCTTTCTTACAAAACGATACCATGTGTCGGAGGCAAATGATGAAGTATGATCCAAAAGACTATCGGGACAGTGCCCGAGAACATAGAGACCTGTATTAAGACTCATATCGATAAGGGATTTATCTCCCTGCTAGAGTGGCTAACAACTGATCGTTAGGTTAGTTCTCGATAATAACAGTTCGATCGGTTCATAGAAGCGTTCAACAAATCCGAACCGATGTCATTTTCTCCTTAGCTGATGAGTAAGCGCTCCTTAAGGAACCCGTTGCATTAGTTAAAGGTAATATTTAACTAAATCTCATATCGACATTTTGTTTTCTATTTCAACACAAAACGTATCATCTAAATAAGAAAAAAGACCTGCAGAATCTAATCTATAAAGTAAAAGATCTCTCTGTATCACCGAATTTCTTAAGTGATAAAAATGACAAATCCTTCAGAATAATTAACTATGGAATTCTAAAAATTTTGGAAAGGAAATTAGGGTTACAATACGCCCAGAACACACGACTTTTGCGACGCCCTATATAAAAATTTTCGATATATCGAAACTCAGGTACGCTCTCTCAGATCTATACACCTGACACACGAATCACAAGAAGACCAGCTCTCTCTCTATCTCTCGTTCTCTTGCTCCTAGTCTATTTCTTTCATATCTCTAAGTCGTTATTTCTGATTTGAGTGTCGGACCTTTTCCATAAAAACACCTTCTGACGATTTTTTACAGATTTCAAACCACTTCTTCAATCAACCGTTTGAGTCGAAAGGAATCGAAATCTGTGAAACTGAAATTCATCTCTAATACAAAATTTCTTACTGATAGGAATTATGTTTGGTTTCTTATCGACGCGATTGGAATAAGATTGTTTTTTGAAACATAGGAGATCTCTATAGGCCATCAATCAGTTAATTCGTTATCGATGATAATTATATGATGTATCGAGACATATTCAATATTTGAAAAGATTGATCCACTTATCGATATGTCCAAGCATGTATGGCTTTTAAGATCATGAACTTCATAAAATTGGATACATTTTGTGGTGGACCCCTGAATGGTCCCATCACAACCAAATAAGTAGTGTCGTAATCCTCGTCACCTAGGACATCTTTTTCTTCTTCTTACTTTTGGGTGTCCCTCTCTCATGTCGCATCCTTCTCACCCTAATAAAAATCAATAATTTTACTGTACCATAAGCTAATTGGTCACAGATCATTTATACTTTTTTCAAAATGAAAAAGGTTTAGATTCTTTCTGGCGATCAAAACCCCAGGGGAGAGAGAGAGAGAGAGGGGGGGAAGTTTAATAGCCCTGTATAGGTACTACGATTTAAAATTTTTATAGCTGCCTAGTTTGACCAATCACATAGCCTTGCAGGCTGCTGTGGCACCATATTTATCAAATTTTTTGGACTATAGCTGTTCCCTATAAATTGAAGGGTCCAATAGTTACTGTTTCGTGACTAGTTATGTTTCTGTTCCTCCTCGGTTCAATTCAAACTGAGCTGATTGTACAAGGATGAGCTGGTTCCCAAGAGCCTCGGTTCTATGACCAAACACCGGACCCTGCAACCTTTTTAAACGAATATAATCTATGTCAGATAAAAATTTAATTAATATTTTAATAAAAAATATCTATAAATAGATAGCATAAAATTCTTTTTAGAAGACAGTTTGATTTTTTATTTATAGAACTCTACATTTTTTTATTAAAAAATATTATGAATAACATAAAATAAAATTGAGATGAACCAATCCCATTTAAGTATGTTTGTAAAATGTCTGTGAAATAAGAACTTAATTGACAAAATAATAACTATAACAAGATTGGAAATATCAAAATTAATTCAATTATTAAAAAATATTATGTATCAGGATAAATTAATACTTGATTTGATTTTAAAAATATTTAACTTTCTTATTTTACATATTTGTAATAATCTGTTTTTTATATAAATACTGTTATAAAATTTATAAACTATAATAAACTCAAAAAATAGAATGTAATGTAAAAATAATAATTTTAGAGAGGATGATTTTATTTTCTCTATTATTTTTATGTGTATATTTAAAATTGGGTATTTATACAAACTAGAAGTGTACATAAAAGGAAAGGTCTAAATTCAAATTAATCAGATATTTTAGGATAACATAATTGATATAAATATAAAAATATGCAGTTAATAGTAATGTTGGCATCACGTGTATAATTAAAAAATATTCACCATTAAACATATATCCAAATTTTATAGAACTTACAATGGATCACCAACTCAATATTGAATATTCATCCAAATATTATAATATTTTATAGAAACAATGGATCATTAATATTCATATTTTATTATTGGTTTCACGTTCAAATTTATTCTAATAGAGAGGGTTGTATTTAAAAGAGAAAACAGAAAATTAATTATTTTATTGAGAAAATAATTTTTTACAAAGAAAGGGGTAGAGAGAGAAAGAGAGGGAGACTGGGGTCTGTTGTAATATTTGCATGCAATATACAAGAGCAACATTGATTGTGGAGTTGCTTCGGATTGGGGAGAAGAGCAAACCGGAATTAGAAAGTGAATGAAGAAAAGTTTAATTAGGGTACAACCATTTTGATAAGAAAATTGAATAAAATGAGTGAAATTCAAATATTTATAAAAATTATAATTAAGAAAATTCAAAACTTTTATTATTTAAAATTATAACGTTGAGTTTGGGAAGAATTAGTTATAAGGAAAAAAATGGCAATCTTGCAGTCTTCCTAAACACTGATGCAGAAATATCCCTTTCTAGATATTGTATATGCAGTGCGAATAATATCAAAATAATAATTATTTTTTCTTGGTTTATTTTTCACATAAACTAAACCTCTTGGCGACCCTTTTGCGGGGACAAATAATAATAAGGTGATGTTTGGGTAAATTCTATGCATAGTGAGGTTTCTATAAAAATTAAATTTATCTATATAATAATTTTGGATTTTTTTACAAAAATTAATTTTAAGCATTAATAAATGAAACAAATAAAAATAAAATAAAGGAGTCAATTAAACGAAAAAAAAATGTAAATGAGGATTTTTTAAAATTTTAAAAAATTTATGAAAGTAAATTTGAAAAAATAAATATCAAAATTTTCATTTTAGTCAAAATGAGGCAATAAATTCCAAAAAGTAGAGAGATTGCCAAGGATTCAATTCCCATTATTTAAGGCCAAAAACAAAAAGAGGTCTCCTTACAAGCCAAATATCAAAATTGGAGACCTCTTGGTCTTTACCAAACATAAAACAATCACATTTCGTGACAACCAACAACCCAAAAATTAATCAAGTCCAAACAAAAGCTTCACCCCAATTCTGAGATAGAACTAGCCACCAAAACGTGATACCGCTTCCACAAGACCAAACCAAACCTTGGAAAATTGACAATTCCCCAAACCCCAAAAATAAATATTAATTAATAGAAAACCCAGAGGCTTCTTCATTTCACTGGACAACTTCAGCACCTCACCCAAGTCAACCGGGTCATTCTCGGGCTGGACCCAGTTGAACTTCTGAACCAATTTGGCAACCCAGAGAGTGATCGAGGATGATAATGGATCGGAAATGACTCAGATGATACTATTATATTTTAAATTTTAACTATAATATTCATATCTGATTCTAACCAATTTTGAATTAAAAAATCAAAAACCATATCAGACCCTATGAATTTTTTTAAAAACCCAATCCAATCTGTTCTACTACGTATCTTTAAAAAACCAATATGATCCGATCATAAATCGACTTATACCCGACTCATATCCGACCCATACCCAACTTAAATCGTAATCTAATATATTTTTTTTAATTGAATAATATTTTTAAAAAATAAAAATAAAATTTATAAATTATAAAAAAACTCTAAAAATATTTTTTTTATTTAATAATATTATATTAAAATAAAATTTTATTTTATTATAAATTATTATCGAATCGGATTATTGATAACATCAATTCGTACTTGAACCGACCCGATTACTTTAATATTAAAGTCCGACTCTAATCTGATCTTAACCTGATTTTTGAGGAAAAAAAAACCAAACCATCAGATCGGATTTTTTGAGTGTCCGTCGGATCGAATCGGATATCGGAGACGGTGACCATGGCCAGATTCCTCCCGGGGCAAGCCTCGTGTCGTTGCCTCGAACGTCCACGTCATTGTTAACGAGCCCATCCGGGTTGAACACAAGCAGGTCGGGCCAGACTTGAGAGTCATGAGTGATGGCCCACATGTTGACCATGGTTGTCGTGTTGGCTGGAATGAGCATGCCATTGCTGAGCTGAACGTCCGACATAGAAAGTCGAGCCCACCAGAGAAGCGGGCCTGGAGGGTGAAGCCGAAAAGTCTCCTTTACGATGGCTTGTAAGTAATGGAGCCTGGCCACGTCGGCATCTGTCACGTCGTTTTTTCCCACCAACGAGTCTATTTCAGCTTGAAGCTTGGATTGCAATTCCGAGTTCAATATCAACTCGGGCATCACCCACTCAGTCAACAGAGCTGTTGTATCTGTACCTCGAAATATCATCTCCTACAAAATCAAACCGCGTAAACATTTCTTATTTTGCAAAAATATACATGAAAGTGCAAAATTAATAAATGATCAATAAATTCAATAAGAAACAAGGAGAAAGAACATACCCACAAAACAGCAACCATGTCATCTTCATTTAACTTCTCCTTACCATCCAAGGACAACAAAACATTGACGAAATCACCGCAATCCAACATATTTTTCTCCGACCCATTTCTCCTGTGCTCCTCAATAATACCACCTACTAGTTTCCTAACACGAGGTACGAGTTTTTCACAACTTTCAACAATACGATGTGGGTCGTACAAATAACGTAACCAGGACAAGTAATCAAACCAGTTAAATAAAAGTATCCTGATGGAGGTGGGTTATAACTCCACAGATATCAACTCCTTCTTGACTCGAACAATAACCGTCAATGAGCAGGTTCACATGTAAAAACCGTCGGAGGGTTCTCCAACGGGGAGACTCTGACACTCAAATCAGTAAAGAACGGTTTTCAATTGAAAAAAAACAAACTGAGAGTTACGGGAAGGTTGTTTCATGTATTCTATGTCTCCAGAGTGTTAGGTCTCGAGAGCGTCCCTGATCTCAAGGGTTTTGAGATCTCTTTATACATGTGAGAGTCGTCCGCCGCTAAGGGACTTCTACTATACCTTTCTTATCAAACTGATCCGGGAATCTTGAAAGTTAATATTGTGAATTGATCATGATCCTCATATATCGGGAAATCTTCCCTCTTTGGGAGGGATGCTTTCATTATCTGAAAGATTCTGAAGTTGTTGTTATGAAATAGGAAGCTGAAATTAAGGAAATTCTGACATTCCTTTTGAATCGATTGGGGTGCTACCCATCGTCTGGTTATTCGGCCGATGAAGGATCAATCGGGACTTGTCAGGTTAGAGGGCTGACTTTTGCTTAATTGATCGAGGTGACTGCCTCTACTCAATGAGTCACGATCGGTTAACGGGGCGACTGAGGTCCTTTCGTTCGGTGAACCCAGGCGACTAAGGCCTTTCAGTAAATTGATCGGGGAGATTATGGCCATTCGGTAGATCGTTGTGGTGAGTGTTAGATACTGATCGGTAGGTGCCCTTTGTGGGCCTTTAGTGAATTGACTCTTTTGGTTCGGGTCTTAGCCACGTCCCATCATTTACCCCCGACTCATGGTCTTCTCGGAAGAAGAAGTGTCATGGGTGACAATCCTAAAAAAAGGGATGTCCCTTTTTAATTTGACATTCGTCGTTTCGATTTCCACGAATCGTCATCTATACGCTTTGTAAGAGTTTTTGTTTCTTAGAAAATACTATTTTTTCTTTTTTCTCTGAAAAGCTTTTTCTTTCAGCAAAAATGTCGACAGACGTCTCCTCATTATGTAACATAAACAATATTCAGAGTATTATGACCGAAGAGGATCTGATAGAAGTCCAGAAGGAAATGTCGTTCGGAAGCGACTTTGAATTTGTATTACCTGGCGAAGGGGATAGAGCGAGTTTTGCCCCCGAGGATTGTGTCCCAATGTATAAACAATATGTGAAATATGGTTTGAAGATTCCATATACGGGCCCACTGACAGAAATTTTGAGGTATTGGAATATTCACCCTTCACTGCTCATCCTAAGTGCTTGGCGATTTGTGATTGCCCTAATTTTCTTGTTAGGGTTTATCCGTATTCGTTTCAATCTGGAGATTTTAGGGGCCCTGTTTTCCTTGGGGTGATGTAGCTCCAAAGGATTTACTCATGGTTGGTATAAACTCCAGACTTGTCGAGAGTTTCGCTGAAAATTTTTCTATAGTGAGTCTCAGAATAAGTATTGGATGTAGAAGTTTTTCTCCATCAGATTTTTGAACAGAGATCTCCTTCCGATATTTCCGGATGCTAACCAGGTGCCCTTTTTGAATGAGAAAATCTCATCTTTTCTTCGCCACTCCCGTTTTCTGCGTGCGGTGGCCCGTTATTGTGAGACCAGTTGTAGGAGTTTGTGGGTGAATAGCTTAGTAAGAGACGACATGTTGATACTATCTGATCTTCTCATGGATAAGTCAAGCCAAATCACCAAACCCCTTTATTGAAACAACAGGAAAAAGACTTGGTCGACATTGTGCTGGACATTGATGCCCGTCTTCTTGATGAAATTTCTACTAAGCGGGGGATACGGTCTCATATAAAAAGGAAGGCGGTTGATACTTCCTCTAAGTCCCGGCGAAAAAAGTCTAGGGCTAGGACGCCCAATCCACCTACTAGGGAAGAGGAAGAAGTCAAATTTGGAGAGCATGTGCTGCCCCAAGGATATTCTGAAACTGGAGGGGGTCATCGGTCGGTGAAGCTCTTAGTGCGTCAACTAGGGTTGGAGAATGAGACGGATTTGATGAGGGACTCTTCGAAGTGACTGAGAACGTTCAAAGGTCAGAAAAGTCTCTGGTGACGCAACCTTTCGCCTCCGTTTCGGACGAAACTTCGGGACAGTTCCAACAGGAGTCTCAGTGTCTTTTGATCGACGTACCATATGACTATTGTGTTTCTCCACCTATTTCGATTGGGGAAGGACAGAATTCCAAAGAAGGATCAGTGGTGGTCTTCATGGGGGGCCACAATTTCAATCTTATTAATCAGCATGAAGGGTTACAGTTGGCTGAGCGTTTCCAACTTCCTTGGAGATCCGCTCTTCAAAAGATACCTCTCGAGTGCACCGATAGGGTCATCCAATCTATTTGCCTTACAGTAAGTATTTTCTTTATGTAAGTCGAAGTTTTGATCTTTGTGATTTTAACCATCGTGTCTTTTGCCCAGACTTTTGCCCTGGCCGAGTTTCAAAGAAAGTTGAGGACTAAGCTAGATAAGCAATTTTCCCGTATAAGCGACCAAGTGTTGGCACTGAAGGATGCCTTGGAGAACCAAGAGAAGACCATTGGAGAAGCTAAAGACAGGCAGATCAAGCTCCTTCGGGAAGACCTTGCTTCGGTTCAAGCTTGTTGTAAGGAATTGGAAACAAAAGCATGTGCTCAGAAAGCGTGGTTAACAACCACTGAAATGTTAGCCTGTTTACGAGAATAATCTCTTCGAAAGGCTGAACAGGAGATAGCTGACCTCAAAGTTTCTACTACCAAAGATGCTGTCGCCCTTTAACTTTCTCAGCGTAAGTTGCATAAGCGCCTGAAATGCGCTGAAGAGATTCTTCGAGAGATTGGTTGTTACGAAGTCCTGCCCCCTCTTGAAGGATCAGCGGATTCGAATTCCTCTCTTGCTGTTTCTTGTGTCCCTTCCGTTCTTTTGTAATTTTGTGGAATGTGGATTTTTTATCCTCTGATTTATTGAAATGTAATGATGATCAAAGAACTTCAGATATTTTGCTAGCCAAGAGAGGTCGGGGGAATCTCCTTTGACGATGTGCTCGTTCTGGAGTGTTATTAAAAGCTCTTGAAATTAGGGTTTCTTTGGCCTGTCCTTAGAAGATCAATTCGGTTATGTTTTCTTGAAAGTCCCAGGCGACTGAGACATTTCGACCGCTTAAAAACTTTAGGAATTAGGGTCGTATCCGTCCGTTCGGGGGGTTCCATCCTATATTAGCGACACATTCGTTCGGAAGATCTGGACGACTGAGACCTTTCGGTCGATTAGAGACTTTAGGAGTTAGGGTCGTATCCGCCCTTTCGGGGAGTTCCATCCCATATTAGCGACACATTCATTTGGAAGATTTGAACGACTGAGACCCTTCGGTCGATTAGAGACTTTAGGAGTTAGAGCCGTATCCGCGCGTTCGGGGAGTTCCATCCCATATTAGCGACACATTCGTTCGGAAGATCTGAGCGACTGAAACCCTTTGGTTGATTAGAGAATTTAGGAGTTAGGACCGTGTCCGCCGCTGAGGGACTTCTACCCTACCTTCCTTATCGAACTGATCCGAGAATCTCGAAAGTTAATATTGTGAATTGACCACGATCCTCATATATCGGGAAATTTTCCCTCTTTGAGAGGGATGCTTTCCTTATCTGAAAGATCCTGAAGTTGTTGTTATGAAATAAGAAACTGAAATTAAGTAAGTTTTGACATTCCTTTTAAATCGATTAGGGTGCCCTATCGTCTGGTTGTTCGGCCGATGAAGGATCAATCGAGACTTGTAGGTTAAAGGGCTGACTTTTACTTAATTGATCGAAGTGACTGCCTCTACTCAATGAGTTACGATCGGTTAACAGGGCGACTGAGGCCCTTTCGTAGTTAGACCCAGCGACTAAGGCCTTTCAATAAATTGATCGGAACGACTATGACCCTTCGGTTGATCGTTGTGATAGGCGTTAGATATTGATCGGTAGATGCCTTTTGTGAACCTTTAAAGAATTGACTCTTTTGTTTCGAATCTTGAACCACGTCCCATCACTCCCAAAAGCTCAAATCCTTCTCTAACCACTTCCATAAGGGGGGCATTCCCAGAAACGACGTCGTATCACTTTCCAAACACACTTCCCATCGTGCTGTTCAAGGAAGCTGATTGGAGATGGTTTCGTAGGACTACGGAGCCCTTTAGTTCTTGCTCGCTTGCTATGTTGCGCAGCATGACGGCACAGTCTAGCTGGCGACCGCCTTTGTGTGCTAAAATGCGCCGGGGAGAAAAATGTTGAGAGGAAGCTATTCGTCTTAACAGCCGCCAGTAAGTCCCGTTCGGAGCGAAGCCAATGGCTCGGCTGAACATGAGGCTCTTAGCCGACTGGTTAACCGGACGGTCAGCGAAGTGGGGTGACGTCAAAATCTCATGAGCCGTGTGCGGGTCTGAAGCAACAACTACAGGAGTAGAGCCGAGGCTGAAAGCCATGAGCTGACTCGATCCAGAAGAGAAGACCAAGTCATTTGAGCTAGCGTGCGATGAGCTAAGCCACGGCTGAGAGTGAAAAGGCTTCCGAGTATCGGAAGGCCACGTGGACGTGGTAGTGGGTAATGCCTCTTTCGCTACGACGGTTTTTCCGAGCAACATCCCCAACGGTGAAAGCCCAAGTGACAATAGAGAGAGAAACAAAGGCCATGAAGAGAGAGAAAATCAGATAAACGAGTAAGGTATAGTAAACAAATTGTTCAAGCCAAACAAGTAAGGTATAGTAAACACCCACCAGCTACAGTCCTTGGTACTCATCACTCCCATGTCCATTGAGAGAGAGAGAGAGAGAGAGAGTTATATAACTCGGTTGAGTGAAGAAAAATTAAAGCTATACGTTGGCGAGATTCATGCATATCAATGTATAAAAATTATGGATTCAACTAATTCATGAGATTAAATGATCCCGTTAGAACTTACAACTCAATAAGAATTGATAATTCAATTAAATCTTAAGATTCATCTAAATAATTTTGTTTAGAATTTATAAATCAATTAAATTTCAACATGCATACACATAATTCTATCAAAATTGACTAGTTAATCAAATCTCAATATTTATATAAATAATTCTATTGGAATTGAGAAGTCTAATGATTCCTAAGATTTATGTTCATTTACTGTGATTAAAAAGTTATAGTCTGTCTATTGTATTATAAGAATTATACTCTATTTTAAATAGGATTTCATGTATTATAGTTTTATATTTGGCGATACATTTTAATTAATGTGATTCTTAAAGTCAAAATATTGTATTTTTGGTTATTTTTTATTATCTTGTCAACTATGATAGCCTATTCATAAGTTAAGAGTATCTCAGAGTCTCAAAGTTGGCTTTATATGCCCCAATGGCTTTATTGTACCCCAAACGCTAAGACACATATAACCCAAACGAATAAGAACAGATCTTGTCTACTTTTCACCGTTCTCTAAAATTCTACAGAAATAGTGGACCTAGTTTCAAATACTACATATATTTTTAAAATTTTTTTTTTTTTTAAAAAAAAAAAATATTTAAAAAAAAAAAATTTTAAAAAAAAAAAAAAAAAAAAAAAAAAAAAAGGACATGAAGACCATATTAAATTTTATTTAGGATTTTAGATATCTCTTAAAATAACAAACATATAAGTATGATATCTTACAAAATTAATTCTCATGATATAGATATATTATTGTTAAAATTTTAGGGCATTTCAACTGAGAGAAGTTACCATTAATAGTTCACAAAAAAAGAATGCATTCCACATTGATCCCAAAAAATGGCATTGAATAATGATTTACATCTCTTTCTCACGTGGAAAAGAAAAAAAGAAGCAACATAATATGGCTCTGATACCAAATGACATTATATATATATGTTTTTTAAATCAGTCATGTATGAATTTTTATATCCAAAAATGAAATATCACAAATATAATATCAATATTTAAGGTTGAATCATTGACCTTTTTAATGTACGTATTCAAAAAACTGTTATGAATGGATCAGTTTTTAGTTTTCACAGGTTAGATTTCAATCGTGGTATAAATTGCATCCAATATGATTTTCTAAATAAATGTCTCTGATTTCTAACCCTCTCTTTTCTGTGTTCTTTGATTCTAACCACATGGGTGTGGGTTTTGATAATTACAAGGAGACCAAATTGCGTACGTTGCAAAAATTAAAGGACAAGGAAGGCTTTCCCTTGAGTTGCTCAGCCTGCAGTTCGATCAAAGGAAAAGCGGTGGACTAAACAGGCTCGGGCAAAGAAGAAGGATTAGCTATCCTACAGCCGAGGAGGAGTTGGCTGAAAAGCAGGTGCAGGAGGTGGAATATGTTCAGAAGGTGTAAAGCTTTTTGACAATTGATGCTATCTTTTTTCTCAGTTGAGTTTGAATCTCCTTATTAAAAAATAATATGTGTAAAGCTTATCCTTACTGAGGTCAGAAAATGGAAGCTTTTATGAGAAAATCGATTTTGAAGTTGATTTTTGTAAAATTTATTTTATTATTTTTTATTATTGTTACCCGGATGGATATTTGAGCGCAAATATGAAGTCGATTTAAATCGACTTTATTATCTTCGAAAAACCAATTAAAACCATAATATGGGCTTCAAATTCTAATATTTTGAGGAATAACCCTCTAGAAGTTGTATATGAAAGTCATGTGTGTGAATAATATTAAAATAATGTTTATTTTTTCTTTATTTTTTTTCACATAAACGTCTTGGGACCCTTCTGTGGGGATAAAAAATAAGGCTATGAGCCCATAATAATAATAATAATAATAATGATAAGGTGATGTTTGGGTAAATCCTATGCAAAGTGAGGTTTCTATAAAAATTAAATTTATCTATATAATAATTTCGGATTTTCTACTAAAATTCTTTTTACTCCTTAATAAATGATACAAATACAAATAAAATAAATGAGTCAATCAAACGAAAATAAAATGTAAATGAGGATTTTTCTTTATTATAGAAAGGACCTTTTCTTGCGTAGAGAGAGGTCATCTTTCAAAGTGGTCTCCTAATCGAATCACATTTAAAAGGAATGTTACTTCTCAACAGCACCGACACAGTATGAGTCTACTTTGGATTTTGGTTTGGTTCACAGCGCAAGATGAAAAGGAATGACTGCAAAACAATAAGAGGTGAAGGGTGAGACAAATTTTTTTTTTTTAAAAAAATTATATTTGAAAAAATAAATATTTGAATTTCCATTTTAGTTTCCATCCCATAAACAAAATGAAGCAATAAAAACCAAAAAGTGGAGAGATTACTAAGATTCACTTCACATTACTTTGGGCAATAAACAAAATGAGGTCTCCTTACAAGGCAAACATCAAAATTGGAGACCTCTTAGTCTTTACCATGCACAAAACATTCACATTACGTACCAACCAACACCCCAAAAACTAATCCACGTCCAAACAAAACCCTTCACCCCAATTCTAAGACAGACCTAACAACCAAACCTAATTTAATAAAAAGGAAAACCAAAACCTTAAAAAGGGAACACAGTATACTAGATACAGCTTCCACGAGACCGAACCAAACCTTGGAAAATTGACAACTCCCCAAACCCCAAAAATAATATTAATAGAAAACCCCATAAACACGAGCATCAATATATCCTAGGAACTGCAGTTACACGAAGAGGCTTCTTCATTTCACATGACAACTTCAGCACCTCACTCAAGTCAACCGGGTCATTCTCGGGCTGGACCCAAGTAAACTTCTGAACCAATTTAGCAACCCAGAGAGTGACAGTGACCATGCCCAGATTCTTCCCGGGGCAAGCTCGACGTCCGGCACCAAACGGGGCAAGCCTCGTGTCGCTGCCTCGAACGTCCACGTCATTGTTAACGAACCTATCCGGGTTGAACACAAGCGGGTCGGGCCAGACTTGAGAGTCATGAGTTATGGCCCACATGTTGACCATGGCAGTCGAGTTGGCGGGAATGAGCATGCCATTGCTGAGCTGAACGTCCGACGTCGAAAGTCGAGCCCACGAGAGAAGGGGGCCCGGAGGATGAAGCCGAAGAGTCTCCTTTACGACGGCTTGTAAGTAATGGAGCCTCGCCACGTTGGCATCTGTGACGTCTTTTTCTCCCACCGATTCTATTTCAGCTTGAAGTTTGGATTGCACCTCCGGGTTCAATATCAACTCGGCCATCACCCACTCAGTCAACAGAGCTGTTGTATCCGTACCTCGAAATATCATCTCCTGCAAATTCAAACCGCGCAAACATTTCTTATTTTACAAAAATATAATTGAAAGTTCAAAACTGATAAATGATCAATAAATTCAATAAGAAACAAGGAGATGAGACAAACCCACAAAACAGCAACCATGTCATCTTCATTTAACTTCTCCTCACCATCCAAGGACAGCAAAACATCAACGAAATCACCGCAATCCAACATATTTTTCTCCGACCCATTTCTTCTGTGCTCCTCAATAATACCTCGTACTAGTTTCCTAACACGAGGTACGAGTTTTTCACAACGTTCAACAATACGATATGGGTCGTACAAATAACATAACCAAGGCAAGTAATCAGACCAGTTAAAAGAACCCAAAAGCTCAAACCCTTCTCTAACCATTTCCTTAAGAGCAACAAGTTCTGGGTCAATCTCAGAAACGACGTCGTATCTCTTTCCAAACACACTTCCCATTATGTTGTTCAAGGAAGCCGATTGGAGATGGTTTCGTAGAACCACGTAACCCTTTAGTTCTTGCTCCCTTGCTATGTTGCGCAGCATGACGGCACAGTCTAGCTGGCGACCACCTTCGTGTGCTAAAATGCGCCTGGGAGAAAAAAGGTGAGAGGAAGCTATTCGTCTTAACAGCCGCCAGTAAGTCCCGTTCGGAGCGAAGCCAATGGCTCGGCCGAACATGAGGCTCTTAGCCGACTGTTTTATCGGACGGTCAGCGAAGTAAGGTGACGTCAGAATCTCGCGAGCTGTGTGCGGGTCCGAAGCAACAACTACAGGAGTGGAGCCGAGGCTGAAAGCCATGAGCTGACTCGATCCAGAAGACCAAGCCATTTGAGCTAGGGCCCGATGAGCTAAGCCATGGCTGAGAGTGAAAAGGCTTCCCACTATCGGAAGGCCACTTGGGCCGGGTATTGGGGCACGGCCTCTTTCGTTACGACCGTTTTTCCAAGCAACGCCCCCGACGGTGAAAGCCCAAGTGAGAATAAAGAGAGAAACAAAGGCCATGAAGAGAGAGAAAATCACATAACCATCAAACAAATTCTTAGACCCAAACAAGTAAGGCATAGCAAACACCCACCAGCTAGAGTCCTTAGTACTCATCACACCCATGTCCATGGGGAGAGAGAGAGAGAGAGAGAGAGAGAACTCGGTTGACTGACGGAAGAAAAATGAAAGCAAGACGAGTATATATAGTCAGAGATTAGAAGATCACGTGGCTGTGCATGAAAGCGCGTGGGAGCGTTAGCGTTGAACGGCGCATTTTTATGAGCGCTGAGAGATTTAATGAGTCCATAGATTCTTACAGCAAAAACGGCGAGCACAAGAGATAGAAGGAAGTGAGAGAGTGTGAAAGGGGCCACAGAGAGAGAGAGATAGGGGTAACGCTTGCGGTTTAAGTAACGCATTGAGAGTTGTGAAGGTCTTGAATAAGGGAGAGAAGGGATAGGGAATAATATAGTAATTAATACAAACAATTATTATATTTTACAAAACAACGTATGTAAATGGGTGGGACCATGTAATGATTGATGCAATCTTTTCAATGGGGCTTCGCATAATCTACAAGAGACGATGGATGATCCAACGGTAGAGAAGATGAGAGAGCAGAGATGCGATAGACATGAGCATAGTGTAGGATTAATGGCGTGGGGTGAAATTACAAAGAAAAGTGGGACCCAGATAGGGTTTGCAGGAAATAAGTACGAAAGTACCTATACTTGGAAAGTTCTATAAAGCTGTCAAGATATATTTATTGGTAGAGACCGGGGTTGCATTGAACTGAGCAATGGTTCGTTGGTTCATTGCGAAGGATATTAAAAATTCATATTAAATATTCGAATTTAAATTTTAAAAATAATAAAAATAATATTAAAAGAGTCTCTCGTGAAAGCAAAACTCTAATATCAAGCGATCGATAAAATCCTGAACACCCAAAAACGAAAAGAAATTTTACATAAATCCCTCTTTATTTTTTTTATATTTTTATTTGCTAAATGAAATTTCCCCCTTTATTTTTTTTCCATAATTTATTTTTACTACATCATGTTTTGTTTATTAAAATATAGAATGTTACAGATAAAGATTATTTTTTTAAAAAAAATATCTTGAATTAACAATATTTTATATTAAAAAACTTACATGATCTTAAATAATCTAACTTCAATTTTGCTAAAAGGAATTATAGCAGGGCGTTTACTGCTATTTTTTAAATTTACATGATCTTTAACTTGTAATTTAAATGATTGAAAATTCTCTCTTTCTAATTATTAAGATGGATAATAATTCTATCAAATTTGGAACTAAATAATAAATTATAAAATTATTTCATCTTATAAAAAAAGATCGAATTTTCATAATATTTGATTATTGCACAAGAAAATTTAATTTATTTGCCCCTATGCTCCATAATTTTTTATATTTTCATATAAAAGATGTTATCGGATACCTTATACAAATATATAGATCACTGGTATACCAACAGCCTATACTATTTTTAGGGTTTTTATAGTAAATTAATTTTTTTTATTTAATCCAAATTGGACGAAATGAACCATGTTACATTATTTTATCGTAACATAATATATGACAATATGAAATAGGCATTCAATTAGGATAATGCCCTTATGCAGGTGAACCAATGATTTGATATATCTTTTCGTTTGGATAATTAAAAAAGAGCAAGAACATTCCAAAAATGAGTAATTTTGAATGCCTAAAACCTAGGCCATTTCCCTAAAATAGATGCAATTTTTGTGCTTAATTAATTAAGGTCAAACGTAGGGTCCTTAATAATTTAATGTGAAACGGTGTTTTAAATATATTTTTGGGATATTTAATATATTTTTTGGAGATATTCACGGTTCATCCAAGAACCTTAGGTGCCATACAAGTGACCTTTTTTACGCTTTCAATTTAATTTTACTTTATTTTATTTTATTTTATTTATAATATTTTTTATTTAAATTAAAATAACTGCAGAAAATATAATTTTTCATAATTAAATTTAAAGAATTATTATACTGAAATATATGACATTCACGCGATCTCTATTCCAAACACGAGATATGGTCAGAGCGGGATAATCACTTGAGAAAAATACTTGAGAGGCAGATTGTTGTTTGGGTGTTTATCGGGTCATCAAAGTGCTTGAAAAAGATCAAAACTCTCCTGAATATTTAGAGGAGAGTGTTATATTTTCTTAATTATAGATATTGGGTTTGAATTATGAAAATAAAAAAAAAAGATTTAAAAAATTAATCATTTAATGAATCCCACAATATTCAAATCAGATTAACATATGAATCTCAAATATAGAAAAATTCACTTGAAAAAGTGCTTAAAATTACTCAATGAGAGCCATTGGTCATTTACAGCATCCATTTAGGCCAGCAAGGTGGACACATGGTTCACTCATACAAGCAAAGCTCTTGAATGGAGGGGACTCGTGTCCCCTTATTTTATTTGATCCAAGGCTGGACCCTTCGATTTTAGGGGTGAGATGTCCCCTTATCTTTTTCAGGCCATGTTAAGTTAATACCATGTGTGCGTCACTTTGGACATTCCTACCTTTCTCATCTAGAAGAGAATACATCCCACGTTGAGTCGTAATGGCAGTGCTCAAAGGGCTGGGATGTTCTAAAAATGGTGTCATTCTTTGTAGGATATGCATCATTGCCGTCGAGAGGACGCCCCAATAATAACAGAGTTAATTTTGTAATTCAGAATTCAATTTCTATTATAATAATAAAAAAAAAACAAATATCGTTTCACGTCGCCAAGATACTCCAATACTTGGAATAACACACATCCTACACCAAGTTGCGCAAAGGAACCCCCCGGGAGGGGGGGCCTTCTCTTCTGATCCAAGCTATAATGGGTGCATCGTCTCGAGTGCAAGGACCACAAATCTTTTTCGCCGTTATCATGAGTTCTTTTCTATGAAGTTTTAAGAATTCAAGATGGCTGCCAAGGGACGAGCTTTGTTTAGATGGGAGGGATGATTAGAAGCATGTAATATAGTCAAGTTGCCTCTTAAGGGCAATGCCCCCACTTGAGGTGGTCAGTGATGTTGGGAGTGGGTTGCCACAAAGTTCTGAAATGGGTTTGCTTTGGGCACTAAACTCACTCATCGCCAACATGCAACATATCCTCTCGTGGGGTTGCCATGTCATTCAGTCATTTTTATCTATCAATATATCTTAATAATAAAGAAAATTCCTACAATTTGAACAAATAGATTTGTTTCTAGTTGGCTTTTCAGAATACACTGTTTCAATGCAAAGTTCAAGGAAAACATACTTTCCACTTACCAAAACTTTTAAGCAGATCGTGGGCCTTAATGGCCCTCACTACTATGGCCCCCTTATTTGCCTTGGCCTTTCAATGCCTACTCCCTATTTGCCGTGAAGGTTAAAAAAAAAAAAGGAAAAATGGTTTTGCGGGCTATTGAGATTGATTTATTGTTATGAGGTTGAATCTCTAAATTAAGTATATTAATCTCCTTTAGGTGCCTAAATTTCGAATTTATTCTATATGTGATTAATTAAGACAAAGATCAAATTTTTATTTATAATAAAATATTAAAATTTAAGTCTTGTCCGTTGTCCCATTTGCCGAGAAAATGCATATCTAGTAGGGTGACCATGGGGGAAAGGAAAAAGTATAAGATTTCAATCTTTTTCACGATGACATCAACTTTGATTTCTTTTCTTTTCTTTTCTTTTCTTCTTTTCTTCTTTTTTTTTTTTTTTTTTTTTTTTTTTTTTTTTGATAAGAATGAACTTTGATTTCTAGAAAATGCAAAACAAATAACAAAAATTCAGTAAATGTACTTGGGCCCTCGCGCGTCGCCCCTCCGTGGCACCATGGCATGGGCCTGGCGCACCCATCAAAAACAACAAGGGGCACCTAAGGATGGTTGGCTGAATTCTTCACTTGGGTAGCTTTGGTTTTATTTTTATTCTTGTGGGCCTTAGGCCCGGCCCAAGACGAACAGACAAAAAAAAAGCCCTCCATTTTCTCCATTATTTCTTTTTTTTTAATAAAAAAATACAATCAAACGGAATCAAAACAGAGAATGAAAGTAGAGAAATTCTATCACTTTAACTATCCCTGAAGAACCCGTTATTTCTTGTAACACGGACCAAGGATTCTTAATTTATACAAAATTATTGACCATCGATTCTTTGTTTTTTATTTTATTTTATTTTTTTACAATGGAATTTAGTTGAATACCTTCGTCTTTTTTTATTTTTTTTAATATCAACTGATATTCAAATTATTCGATTAATTCAATTTGAATATTGTGATCTAATTTAAGCATTGATATTTTTTATTATTTTTAAATTTTAAATATGAGATTTTGAAAAAAAATTTTAATACTCTACTATTAAATGTGCAGAATATTGTTGATTGTATACCTTTGTTTATAATTATATGTATATATATAAAGATGTATAAACAATTGACTCCATCTAACTTGGAGAAGATTTAAATTGTTTATGTGGTTAATATAAGTTGTCTAGAATCAAAAAAAAATATATTTGAATCCAACTCGTTTAGAAAATTGAATGAATTGAATCAAATTCTTAAATAATTTTTTTCCCCTTTGTGAGATGCCCGATTTGAATAACGATTGCTCCTGATGACAAATTTATCACCATAGTTCTACGGGAAAAATATAACGATCCAATTCCAAGAAAATCCAGTTCTAGGCGAACTAAACAATGTTCCGATCCAATTCCGAATCCACACGAGCTCCAACGGCCGAGTTCCAACTACCCCGCCGCTCGTGAGTCCTTTTTTGCCAGTGCCACATCATCTTTGAGTGGTCAGACAGAAGGGAGAACACACACACACACGTCTCTCTCTCTCTCTCTCTCTCTCTCCCTCTCCCTCTCCCCGGATGTCCACCAAACCCTCCGCATCCACCACCACCGAAACTGACCCAAACCCACCACCTGCACTCCTTCCAAACCTCCCATACGACATCGGATTACAATGCATCGCGAGGGTTCCACGCTCTCACCACCCGCACCTCTCTCTCGTCTCCAAACAGTGGAAATCCCTTCTTCAATCCCCAATCTTCTTTTCCACCCGCTTAAATCTCAATTCTACTCAAACCCATTTCTATCTCAATTTTAGAATTCATTGTACTCACTTCAAATGGTACGTTCTCCATCCTAACCCTAGACTTGTCTTTCAAGTCCCACAAATGCCTTTTGATGCTATTGGCTCTGCCTATGCGGTTTTGGGGCCTAAAATATTCGTAATTGGGGGTTCAATTGCTGATATCCCGTCAAAGCATATGTGGGTTTTTGATGCTAGGTTTAATAGGTGGGAAAGAGGGCCTAATATGAGGGTTGGGAGGGAATTTGCAGCTGCAGGAGTTGTGAATGGGAAGGTTTATGTGTTGGGAGGGTGTTTGGTTGACACGTGGGCACGATCAACCAATTGGGCGGAGGTTTTCGATCCGGAAATCGGGTCCTGGGCAACAGTTCCAAGCCCAATTGAGGTTAGGGATAAGTGGATGCATGCTAGTGCTGTAATGGGGGATAGGATTTATGCAATGGCTGATAGAGGAGGGGTTGTGTTTGATCCGAGGGAGAAGTTGTGGAGTGGTGTGTCGACTGAGCTTGACTTGGGGTGGAGAGGGAGAGGTGCGGTTGTTGATGGGGTTTTGTATTGTTATGATTATTTGGGGAAGATAAGAGGTTTTGATGAGGAGGAGGATAAATGGAAGGAAGTGCGTGGGCTTGAGAAGGGTTTACCTAAGTTTCTGTGTGGTGCCACCATGGCTAATGTTGGTGGAAGGTTGGTTGTGGTTTGGGAAGCGAAGATTAATAGTAAGGAGACACAGATATCTTGCGCGGAAATTGAGGTGAGGAAAGATGATAATGGTGATCTGTTGGGCACGATTGTTTGGTCAGCGGTTATCCTCTCCGTTCCAAGTGGGTCATCGATAGTTCACTGTGCAGGGGTTGTGGTGTAATGCGTTCTGAGATGTAAGAGTATCCTATTACTGTCTCTCTTCTTGTAGTCTAAGTGATGCACTTGTCAATCATACCTTTTCTGATGTAAATTCTCCTATGAACACTTAAGATCGTAATACATGCAGCATAAAGTGGGTTAATTGTTTTAAACAGTTCAGGCTTGTTGTCTGTGCATTACAGTCTAAGTAAACGTCTGAAACGATTAATTATAGTGGAACCTATACAAGCTTTACCACAATATTTGTAGGCTTATATGTGTATAATTCATGGTAGACAATATGAGGGGATCTCCCTTCTTAACATTTTTATGTGGAAACATCATGGTTATGGATCATTTTTAGAGTATTCATGTCCTCTTCCATGTTATTTTGTTTGAGATATTTTCGTCTTTCTAAACTTTTGAAGTTGAGATGTACCATCATGCTGACTCTATGTGGCTACAATAATATATGCAAGCCTGCTATATTCATTTTCACTGATTTTTAGATAGCGTTTCGTTTGTTGAGAGAAGGAGATTTTACAAAATATGTGTACTCTCTAATTATTTTTATGCATTTTGAGTGGAAAAAGGATCATAATTACGCGGTAGAATGATTATACTGTTGTTTTGTGAACTTAATCTAAATGGCTCTATCTTTGTTGACATGCCTCGTTTTTTTCATGAAGCATCTGACTAGTTTTAACTATCTTGTTAAGCAGTTTAATCAAATTTTGATTGGAAGGCTGACTGGTTTATATATGTGGGGTGTTTGTGTGTGTATGTATACATAGGCACTCACACATATAAAATATATTTCATAAATATATATCATCATGCTGCTATCTCATAATTCAAAGTATGTTGTTTAACGTGCTCGTGGTTTGTTCCAGCATTAGCAATCAATGGCATGAATAAAGCTATGTCAAACTTTCTTGTTCTTAGCTCTAAGATCATTCTGTAATTATCAGTTTTCAGTTTGTTTTTTATTACTTATCATGCATTGATGGGCCACATGCAACATTTTTTAGAAGAATGATGGATCATAGTTCAATAGTAGCAGAGGAAATCAAAGAGGGTTGGCTGATTCTTTGTATGATAAAATATCATACCCTGCCAAAGTTTGTTTGTCCTAGCTCAACTGAGCCTGTGAAATGATTGTCCTGTTGCAGTGCAATATGTTATGTTCATATGACTGCTGTTTATTTGTAAGCTATAATTGTCTATGATCTTTTGCAGAGTCTGGATGCTAACTTGGGTTTCTACTTACTTTTCTTGCTTTACGTACTCATATGTTGCTGCTGTCTGATCATGGATAAATTTGTAATGATGCAGGTTATGCTGTTTCTTTCTTGGCCTTCTTGCAGGGAGAAGGGCATGCTAATCCAATCAAGTGAACAGTATAGCTGTGCCAGACTTGGTCGTGCAATATTAAGTCTAGTCTCTAGAAAATGTTAATCTGCTTAACTGGGGGGTAAGGCCACAAGAGGTGTTGGTGCTCCAAGGCATGGGCCATTCATTAACATTCTTGACGTTGACAATGGCCAAAGTGCATGGTTGTTCTCACTCTTGCTGTTCTTCCTACCCAGGTACAAGATCGTTTACCTTCTGGTGCTTCCTTTCTCACTATGTGCTTTAAAATAGGGGCACTAGTAATTTGCTGCCTCCATTTGTTGTTTGTGTAAATTGTAAAGATTGATGTCATGGTCAAGTAGCTGCAGTGTTGGCGCAATATATTTTTGTAAATTTGGAAGCATTTATGGCGTCCACATACTTTATTTGATTAATCTTCAACCGGAATACCCTTCAGTTGTATTGTTGTAATTTGAGATGGTAGGGCTTTAGATAGTCCATAGGAAGGAGGGGAGTGTTAATGAAAGTACCTTGATAAAGAAATCTTGGCTTTTACCGTGCGGATGTCTTGGAGATAGGAGGCCCATTTCCATTACGTAGCATGGCCTTCAGTTGCTAGATATTGAACTACAAATAGTTGAGTTGCCATTTTAATGCAACAGCTGCTATCTGATTTTCCAGGCCTAAGGAGAACCACACTGCCTCTGAATCTGTGTATACCGGTTCAGACTCTGGAAGATTGTTGAATGTGCGTGCATTATTTTTAATAAATATTTTCTTTGGTCTTTACATGAGGGTTTGTTACTAGAAACCCTGACCTATGTGTTGGCGAGAATTGATTACCGCAAAGTTACAAGAACTTTTGTTTCATTTTAATGCATTATTTCCTTAACTATGTGATGACTAAATGCAGTGGCTGTTGCGTGCTTCATTTCTTTAGGTTTTGAAGCTTGCAATGTCCTTAAGAGGATCCTGAGTCTGCTGTCAGGAGGAGAAATGAGCTTAATGCTTGTAAACTAATAAAATGTAATTGGTTGATTGAGATTATAAGCTTCCATACCACACAAACGCTGACACTGATATGCTTTAAGAGTAAACCGCAGCAACAGATCTCATCTTAAAAAGAAAGGAGAGCACTTCGATTTTCTGATTTAGCAGACCTTCGTTTTCATGCGAATGAACTTATCCCATCATGAGATTGTTCCTCATCATTTCACAACACTAAAGGGAAATCATATTTGAGCTACACGATCCTGTGCTCTAATTAAATGAACGAATCAAAATCAATGTTCTCTTCTTTTGTTTTGTTTTCTTTCTTTCTTTCTTTTTTTTTTTTAATGTATACTATTGAAATCGATATTCAGAGTTATATTTTGATTAATTCGTTTAAAGATTTACAATGACCCATTTCAGGAATTATTATCCTAGCATGATTTTTTTCATTTTCAATATTTGAACAAGAAATTTTAATTAAAAGATCTAACATCACATGTCGTTAAACCAACTATCCATAAGTCAATTTATAATAACTAGTTTGTCGTCGCTGGTTCCTGTCATTTGGACAATACTAACAACACATCTTGCACACTGCCCGTTGAGCAGTGTGTGTCATGAAAAGAAACAATTATAATGTAATTATCAAATTTGGATAACACAATCCGAAACATTAAGTGTTTTATTGTATTGATTGTAATAGATTGTTTTGATAATTTTAAAATATCTTTTAATAAAATTTTTAAGTTTTTAAACTTTGAGATATAAACTTTGAGACAAAAATAGTTCAAATCAATTTTATTTTTGAGACTCATAATATCTAAATGTGCTCGGAACCAGGTAGAAGGAAATGGCAACGTGTACAGACTCCGATAACTTTTTGACTTAAGAAGGGTCACATGTAGGACTGGCAATTGGGTCAAATCGGTCCGAACTTGACTCGTTTTAAAGGGCTGAGTTTTGCTCATTTCGGGGTCGGGCAGAGTTCGGGCCCATTTTTTAGGCTCGTTTTAATTACGGGCTGCGCTTGGACATCATTAGGCTTGGCCCGTTAAAGGCCTGACCCGGTGACAAGTGTATAAAAACATTGGTGTTTGTGTAATGAAACTATTGCCTGACCTTTTTTTTTTCTTTGATGGATGAGATACCATTGGCTGGCCTTGGAAGACGAGAGAAGATAACTTCCGCACAAATGCTGAGCCATCTCTCTCTCACTCTCTCTTCCCCCCAACACACAAACACACACAGCCCACAACCGAGCCATCTCTCTCTCTCTCTCTCACATAGACACAGACACACACACACACAACTGCCCTCCCCCCTCGTCATCAAGCTCTTTACCCCGCTTGTCGTCAAGCTCTTTGGACTACCCAAAGCTTGTTGTCAACAAAAATAGAGAGCTCTCCCCTCGATTAGCCCGATTGCCAAAACTTCTTACCCCTACCCACGATGTGATGTTGCTACGACGGAGGACAAGTTGCTACGGCAGCAGTGGTGCAATTGAAACTGAGGGTTTCTTGATCTAGGGTTTCTCTTTCCCTCCTCTCCTCTTCGACGATTAGAGTTCAAGAGAACGAAGGCAAAGACCCTCTCATGAAACCGAAACCGAGGGGAATTGGCACAAAGATCACACCCAAAATTGAGATAGAGGAATTGAGTGCTTGATCAACCCTAAACCTTTTTTTTTTTTATATACATTCGAGTTCGGCCTGACCTGAAATGGGCTCGAGGCCCTTTTAATTTTTCAGGCTGAGCTCGAGCCTCAAATTTCTGAGCTTTCTCGAGGCGGGCTCTAGCTTGGGGCCATAAAATTTTGAACGGGCCGAGCCTAAGCTTTGTAAGGCTCGGCTCATAAAACTTGATTGCTAGACCTAGTCACATGTTAGTCACCTGAGAGAACGACCATATCTATTAATTTTTTTTTTTAATATATACTTAGAGTTAGCATAAAGTGTGCACAAGATGTGAATTGTATTTTTTAATTAGGGACAGAAAAAAAAAAGAGACTAATCACTGAAATTTCAAAAAAGACCAACGAATGAAGTTAAAAAAAAAAGCATAATAAGTGGAGTAAAAAAGTAATAACAATAAGAGACGACGATACGTGGTGTAGAGTTTGAATTTTATATAAAATATTGGGTTCATGTATCAATTAGAAATAAGTGTAAAAAAATAATTAAAACATTGTTATTAATTTTGAATTTATAGATAATTAAATTAACATCAATTATAAAGATTGGAATTTTTTACCCTAATTGATATGTATTGTGTATAACTATGTATAGATTGACGGTGGGTCGACCCAAGAATCAAAGATTGATCGACCCACAATATGTGCACGAAATATGCTTAGGTCTCAATCTAGATGCTCTATAGAGTCGACCTATTTGATACTAACTCATAATTATGAATCAGTCTAGGAACTGATGAAAGAAGTGAAGACAAGAAGTGAAAGATATAATTATGAATTAGGAATATCTGGATTATAAAAGAAGTGAAAAAATTGATACTCCTATGTGCACATTAATCATTTTATTTATTTAGTTTTGTGATTTTAGTTTATATGCTAATTCATAATTATGCATTGATTAATAGACCGACTCACGGTTCAAAAATTTCGACAATAGATGTTTGGGTCGACCCAATAAGGTCTTGGGTGGACCAAGACTAGGCCTCGGGTCGACCCAAGGAGGCCTCGGATTGATGCAAGCCTGGCCTTGGGTCGACCCAATTAAAGCTCCATTATTCCTTTCCCCCCCTTTTTGATTTTGGATCCACATCTAAAAAGCATAAGGAATGAAACTAAAATCTTAAAAATCAAAGAAATTCAAGGAGTTTCAATTCATTTTCATTGATTTTGGATCCCACTATTTTTTTCATTGATTTTGGATCCCACTATTTTTTTCATGCCTTGGTCGACCCAAGAATTTTCAATTATTTTTCTTTGATTTTGAACCCATAATATATATATATATTTTTTTGAAACCGGTTGGGCCGACAGTACATTTTACACAAAAAAGAGCAGCTGAATGTCTTTCTTCATTGGGTATATATTTATATAATAGGGTACAGCCTATAGTCTTTCTTCATAGAGTAGAAAAATTATGCATTTGAATGTAGATTACAAGTCAAATACTTTTGAATACCTAATAATAATAGACCGCAATGAAGTTTGGCGAACTATTCCCAGAAGCTTGATAACAGATATCCATCGTGCTAATACATGGAGCAGAATGATCTGCACGAGCCTCTGTTGCATTTGGGTTATCAGGAAAGTAATTTCAAGAACAAGTGAGATAGTTGTGGTGTTCATAAAAGAAGACTCTTGATCGATTCAGACATTTGCCAGCAACCATTCCTTTATCACCATCTGCAATTTGATCCCACAACAAAACAGGATTAACTGATAAATCCAGAATTTAGGCATTCAAACTGGTGCAAAATCCAATCGTAGTTAATTGGTGAGGCATTCAAGCTAATGATCTTCTAAGTATGTAAGCAAGGCCGCACCTTGGCAGAAAAACCTACTTCACTGACATTTTTAATCGTTAGCTAGATGCTTGAGAGAAAATGTTGCAAAAATACGACTCACATTGATTTTCCACTACATACTGCCACTGATAAGCAATCTCTTTAGTAGCCTCTTTCGACGAAATGGACGTAAAGACAATCACACAGTGGTTCTGCTTGACCATATCATCTACAGTTGGCCAATCTTCACCGTCTTTACATGTGTCATCATGAAACACTTACAAATGCTGTGAAATTGTAGCATGTTCATTCTCTAAAGCATAACAAGCGCCTCTAAAAACTGAATAAGTTTCATGCATAAATTCAGCAAGATAACAGCAAGGGAAAAGTAGAATGTAAACAAATCAGGACAAAGCTAAACATGGTAAAACTTGGGTAGAGAGAGAAGCCCGGAGTCACGTATATACAATGGTGGCCATATGGCCACAATATATTTGATCTTTAGCCGAAATGGACTTTTAGAAGTCAAAGAAAATGACCAGTCGCATTCCATCCCATATCTCTGCTTCAGTAATACTTCTGGAGCGATATAATCTAGTGTTCCCACAAAGAGTTTTGCAATCAACAGGCATAAGGGCAACAGCTGAGGTGGAAAATTTAGATTTCATATAATATCATCACTGAAAAGCTGCACAATCAGATTTCAGCAGCAGACTAAAAGCAATGTTATGTTTTATTTTTCACAATTATTAGCAGAAACATACAACAGTTCCATAAGTAAAATATTCTACTTTCACCTGTACAGTATACTGGCATTTGGTAAACCAGCATTGACATCATGAAGAGCAGCAAAAGCTGAACAATCTCTACGTTTGCAACCTTCCGCAATCTAGAGTTACCACCTCACTTTTAAGTTAAAAAGGCAAAAGCAATGTCTACCAAGTTACAGGACAGCCACCTGAGCCAAAGACCAAGTTACAAGTTACAAACACAAAATGTAGGACCAAGGTGCATTTGTTCTGTATTGCTTAAACTTAATTTCACAGGCTATTTAAAGTACCATTGCCAAAATCCAAAATAGCATCTTCACTTGTCTTAGTCCAAATGAAATGGGGTGAGACAATGCAGTAGAATTGGGCCCAAAAGAAAACATGTACATTGAATACGCTCTCAAAAGAATCATCAACTGAGATTAAAGACCATTTAACAAAGTTGAAACACGGAAGGTGCCACAACAATGATACATAATGGTTCCTTGTAAGTTGATATCCATGTATTTCCTAAAAGAAAGTGGAAAAACAGTAAATAAAAAAACCACCAGGCTTCCCAAATGAAGGCCTTACAAGCCAAAGCATGTTTTTAATATGGCTGGCTGCGTCATAGAATTTTGATGGTCCATTCTTCCTCAGATAAAATCATGAATACACATGAAGGGTTGATTTGATGTTATAAACCACCAAAGTAAAATACAATTCCATTTAGAGGGCCACACTATATTCACCTTCTCTACTACCTTCACAATTTTATGCCGTTTCTTCCCTTAGAACCACTTCTCTCCTCCTGATAAAGTGCATCAGCTGCTTTCTTCAACTCTCTAGCCTTTTTACCCAGCTCAGTTGCTTCCTAGAAAGTGTAGAAGGCACTGATCAATAATAATAATAATAATAATAATAATAATAATAATAATAATAAAACAAAAAAAAAGAAACAAATAATTATCCAATAGCAAAGAATAAAATACGGCAAGTGATTATTAGAATCAGAACGCACCTTAATATACTAAGAGCAGGTAATAACAGCCTTAGGGCGCCAAATGAATGTACAAGTCTAAGGGGAAGACAATCAATACCAACATCACTAAATATCTGGATTATTTATAAGAAATAATTTAAAGTGATATCATATTGAGCAAAAAACAAAGAAATGTGGTTGGTAGTTGGTCCTGATTACATATGCACAAGAGATACATATTCCTAATCAACTTACATTAACAAAATTGTACTATCAGATTGTTAGACCTCTGTTTTTCCCATATATGAAGCTGCTTAGTTCATGTAAGGTTTCCTCATTCAATTCAAATGTATAGGGTTTGTATTGATATTTACATATTAATGGAAGAAAATTCTTAAGGAAAAAATTCCTACATGCCATATTGAATGAGGAAAGAGTAGAAAAGGGAACTTTGGTACGTGGTCTTTCAAATTAAAGTCAAATATTTGAACTCCCAATTCACTTCTTGTTCTGTGCACTTTGATCAAGTTTCCAACTCTTTCTGATGTAAAACTGAAGATTGTAATGGACTAACATCATTGAATCGTGCATTGCCAATCCCGTTGGTTGACATAAAGAAAAACCATCTTCTGTTATTAACGCTGCACAATGTTTGTCATTCACTAAAGGGTTTGCAGCTATCATCAAAATATTCACAGCATCAAAAATACGAAATGCTAACACCTTATTATATTAGTACTACTATATGGCATGACTCATCAACTCATTGTCACCCTTCTTTTGTCTACTACCCAGTTTAGCTCCTGGTGCCATGCACATCATAGTACTTAACCTTATCAGATACAGAAACAACTGAAATGAACACATAAGGAGTTGGATCATGTAAAAAGCATTACCTTATTTGCTCCCATCACATGCAGTGCATGTTGTATTATAATAAAAAAGAATGGACACCACATGGAACTGAATATGCTGATTAGGAACAGACTACAGGGCAAACCAAACAATTTTAGTAACATGTGTGACCAAAATTAGTCATGACATAAAATAATATTTTGTTGAATTGATTTTTCAGTAATAGTTTCTGATCTTATATGCAATGCAGTGTAAACATATTTTGTCTGAGACCACTTGTAGATAAAGATTTATGTTCAAAATTTAACATATCTTGATTCTTGTAAGGAACCATTCTAGATTGAAATGATGCCACAGCAAATTTTGAAAAATGAGACCCAGATCATAATGAAAAATCCCTCCACTTTTATTCGGAAGCTGGAAGCTAATACATGAAACGAAATCACATTCAAGTATTGAAAATTGCACGGAAAATGAGATCATAAGAAGTTCTTCCATGTGCCGTATATCCAGTTCCACTAAAATGCAAGTACAAAAGCGGGTGAAATATAAGTTCCCAATAGAGATAAACAGGTAGCAATGTCAGATTTCATTAGGAACCAAATGACAGAGAGTTGTAAATTGGCAATTAACTCATATCTGAATACCTCAGGCATGGCGGCGCCTGCAATCTGTAAAGAAGAGAAGAATCTAAAACAAAAACAAAAAATTATATATATTGGACCAAATCATTCATGTAAAGCAGAACATAGAACCAGGAAAGAGATTTGCACTAAAGATCCTCCCTATGCAGATAGAGGACATTTTTCACGAAGTCATCGTCTGTATCAAAGGACTTATTGCGATAATGTCCATGTACTTGTATACTTGAGAAACAATTTAAGTGGAGACATTCTTCTTCCTATAACTAAAACATTAACGTGATACTTTTCAGTACCATTTACTTTTTACACTTAAGAGTGAGACAATCAGGCTACATAATTGATCTTGTAATGCATTTCAGAGCTTTGTTACTCGAGAAGAAAGTTCCATTTGATTATGCCTGTGACACTACTACAGTTCACTTTTCATCTTTCAGCAGTAATGATCGGTTACCCTGTCATAGACCTCAAGGAAAATGAAGACACAGACCCAAGGGCGGGCTCCCTTGGGGTAACCCAAGCGTGGGCTCGGGTCAACCAAGACCTCCCCTTGAGCTGACCCAGGGGAGGGTTCGGGTAGACCTAAGCCCTCTCTCGGGTCGACCCAAGGGAGAGCTTGGGTTGACCGAGGTCCTTTCTCGGGTTGACCAAGACAAGCACTCCCAAGGGTTTGCTCGGGCCGACAAGGTCCTCCGTTGGAGGGAAGTGAAGAGAAGGTAATGGAGGAAAGAGGAGAAGAATTGAGATTGTGGAAGAGTGAGACAACATTTAGGATTAGGGTTTTATGAGAAACCTTACAAAAAATGGTCACGAAGCCGAAGACAAAGAAAGAGGGAGAGAGAGAGAAACAGAGACAGCGAGAGAAGTGCAGAGAGAGAGAGATGAGGAGAGAAGAACGAGATATTGGGCGGCGGAGGTAGAGGAAAGGAGAGAGAGAGAAAGCGGAGGGGGGAAAGAGAGAGAGAGAGAGATGAGAGATGGCTTCCATTACCATCTAACAGTGTCCAAGTGCCAAGCGGAGGATAAAGCACGACCATGCCCTTATGTCGATCACGTGAGTGGCCGCCACTCACGTGACCGCACCAGCCGGTTTTACTTTAAACTTGGACAATACGGAAAGATCCTATTTCTCACTAGGACACTTTGCCCCTCTATATGCATAAGTGCAATCCAAAACATTCACTTTTTTTTGTTTTTTTTTTGGGGGGGGGGGGGGGGGGGTTGAACAATCACATTTTATTTATCATAGTGAATTCACATCAATATAGCTACTAATTCTCACATTACAATGCATCAATTTCATTTTCATTTTTCTTCTCTCTTTCAACAGCAGATGGGCCACTAGTTTACATAAACAAGTTTACAATTGGGAGTGTGCCCTCGTTGCCTGGGCAGTCCCCTCCAAATCTCAGCTGCAGTGATCGGCCGCTCTAACCTAGTACTGTAGCAATATAGCTACTAATACTCATACTACAATGCATCATTTTCATTTTCATTTTTTTTCTCTCTTTCAACACCAGATGGGCCACCAGTTCACATCAAGAAATTTACAGTTGGGAGAATGCCCTTGTTGCCTAAGCAGTCCCGTCCAAATCTCAGCAGTGATCGGCCCCTATAACCTAGTACCGCACCCAAAAATGTTACTATTCAGGTCATGTGAGAACCTATAAATGTTGCATAGTATTGCCACAAACTAGAGAAAGGCAAAGTAATTGAAATTTCGATAAGATTATTCAATATAGGTAATGATAGTGTGATTTGATATTCGGATACATCAAAAGCCCTATTCAATTAACACACCTTATTTCATGCATACAAACACTAATCTCTTCAAGTCAGAATGGGTGCTTCATATGAATACATTTTAACATTAATCTTTGTTGGTATTTTGCTGATTAAAATTAAAAACATTAATCCATTTTAGGCAAACGATGATGATATTCCAATGTTGAGGAACAGAAACATGGCATCTATGCCAAACTTAAAATACATAAAATTGGAAAAGAAAAAATAACTCACAAAGAAAGAATAGGAGATGATGATCTAAAACACTTCAAGTTCCATGCCACCCTCACCATTCAGAAAGCGGCGGATCTGTTCAAGTGCCTACCAAGTGAAAACACATCAGTAAAAGGAATAACATGTTTGCCTCCCCAAAAATCACCTGATCGTTTGGTATCCTCAGATCAATTATCTACGAAACATGGCAATTAATTACAACACACTCATTATGGCATACCTCAATTGCAACTATAGTAGGTGTAAGATTGGAAATATCTCTATGACCAAGCTTGGCAGCAATACCTGCACACGGGAGCAAAGATAAAATCAGCAGCTATATCGGATCAGTATTATTTTCTGATAACTAAGTATCCCGAAGAACCCATGCGATTTGATGTACAGGGACTAAAAATTTTAGTGGGCAAAAGCAAGAAGCATCATGTGACTACCATCATATGCTAATGAGGAAAAATATAACAATTTTGATGGAAAAATATTGGGCCTAAGATTTTTCATGTGATAACATTCATATGCACACTTCAACAATTAACAACTAAGTACTCAGAAAGCAAAATCTCACTTTCAAGTGAAACCCTAGCATCGGCATTGGCATATGCTTCACCTCTCTCTTCAAGCAGAGCAGAGAGCCTCCTGAAAGTCTGAAGGTACAAGTGGACAGGACCAGCAGAACAAGTGAACATCAATTTTGGACTATGTCCAGCCATCAATTTGTTTAAAAAGTGTTACCTTTGAGTAGGCGTCACCGGGTTCTTGATGTAGCAGAGGACGAGACTGGACACCAACATCAGTGATTCTTTGGGCCAAGGTTTCCACGGGCACATCTAACCAAACACTAATCCCCTTTCGCATATACTTCCTGGTACACAAGCAAGATTCCCACTCACATGATTTTGATAAGCATGTAAAAGCCACACAAACTAGCGGCTTACACAAAGTCCAGCTGCCATACCAATTGATGGGCCGGATGACTGCACCTCCACCAGTAGCAACAACTATCCTGTGCATTATGGACAGCTTTCGCAGGACTTCAGTCTACAAAGAAATGCATAAAAAGGTAGAGAAATATATTACAGGCACTGTTTCTTCATTAGTTCGGTCATAGAATTTCAGAACAAGTTCTTTTTTTTTTCTTTTTCTTTTTAAAGGAATTCTAACAAATTCTTGAAGAGAATTTCCTAAAGATATCCTGTGCATCATTAACAAGGGGACAAAATTTAGGAGCCACATGAGCACTCATGCACCGGCCCCATACTTTGTGGCCTGAAATTAGGAGATTGATTAATATCTGGGCAAATATGCTCCTTTTTTTATTTTTTTTTTCCTCACTACATTTTTTTTAGAGAAAGAGGACTGCATCAAGTAGAGTAGATTACAATAGATACATTCGTTTTATTTTTATATTAATGAATGATCAATGACATGCTGCAGACTCTCCCGCATGTAAAGAAATAAACTTTTAGAGGCATTCAGTTACTTCGAATGATGCCTTATATTATAACTCTGTACAAGTTTTGATTTGGAGTAGAATTTTACAAATATTTACATATAAACCGGCATGAAAAATTTAGACCTAATCTTTTGATTTCTGAAACCAAAGTTTAACTCTATTCTGGCTTTTATAAGAGAAACTATAGTAACAGTATGAGATGACAAACGTGCTTGGGTTCACATTTAAATACCACAAAGTAACAGGACAAATGGAAGAAAATAAATAAAAAGAAAACTTTGACTGTGGGGTTGTAAGGTAGGAATTCAATCCCCCCCCCCCCAAAAAAAAAGAATTAAGCTGAAAAAAAAAGTGAGTTTAGCAAATCAATATAAGTGATGCTTCCACTTGCCTCATTATCTCTGAAGTAACTCTCACCATAGAACTGAAAAATATGAGCTACAGATGTTCCAACATTCTCCTCCACCAAATTGTCACTGACACATCCACAAAGAGAACAATGCATTCGGTAACCAGCAGAAAGTTAAAACCTGATGGTCAAGGTCATGTTACAATACATGCTAGGCAAGTCACAAATATGCAAAGCTCCAAAATCTAAACTAGCAAAACTTTGTGCTAGAGAATATAGAATACAGCCAAGGCTAGTGGACCACAATCGCAAGGCTTCTGTGTGCTGTCTCTAAGATCTACATAGACATGAGTACCATGATTCCAACCACTCCAAGATTTTATCATTAAGGACCAAAGATCAAGAATCCTGAATATACAAACCTGTCAATAAATGAATAACTTAGGACATCGGACAAAATTCTTCCAACAGTTGTTTTGCCAGAGCCCATCATTCCTGCATTCGAATTAACATTTTACATAATCTTGATACTGGAACTGCTTTAAAAATAAATAAATTATGCATGGAGGGGCTTGGATTACAGAACTGACCAACTAGATATATGCAGCGACCATCTAAATATGGCACAACCTCTTGTGACTTGTTCTGCAGTCACATTGATGTTTATAAGAGAAATGCACAGTGAAGGCCTCAACGGCCAATGTCTAAGCTCAACTCTCAAGCCTACTTAACTGTTTTAACAAAATTACAAAAGCACTAAAAAATAACAGGCTGTCAGGAGCCCCGGGGGGGGGGGGGAGTTAAACATAAACCTAAATAAAATCATTCCTTACCTTTACAATCAAGGCATCATCAGAAGGGTTAGAAAAACTTCCTTTTCCCAACATGGAAGCTACACAAATATTTCAAAAGCATCAATATAGAGCACTATAAGGAAGCATACATTGAATGCAAAATAATATTAGAAATTTTTCTCCAGCCCTAACGTATGTCATATACAATGTTCGAGATTTCTAACAAACTATGGCTTGACCTTGAATTCTAACAAAGTACCTCAATGGTCTTCTGTGTTTCAAGGTGACTAAGACACACACACACACACACACACAAAAGGACCTAAGCCCAATATGTTTACAGTCACGGAGGGGACAAAGTACAATCCATGCAGGATATGGTAGGTCTGAAGCAACCTTTAATAGAATGCCAACATTTAGCGCCCCCCCCAACCCTTACTCTTTTAAGCAAAATTTAGGGCCATATATTATCTGACCATCTAGCAAATGAGTTTGATCCTATTAGAAGTTGAACAAACCAAATTTTCCAAAAAACAGACAAAGCCATACAGTTGTTGAACTACCAAAAGAAGTGTGAAATTGGGGAAAATGTGTTGCTTTCAAGCCGTGGCCAAATAGTGCAAAATATACTAGATTTAATGAAAGAACTTATTCCATCAGCAAAGAAAATCAAAAGTTAAATGCATCCTTACGAACAATTACCTGGGAATTTCTCATAAGAATATGCATTCCCTGAAGCAACTGATCCTTGCCGAGTGCTTCTAGGTTGTACACGAAAAGTAACGAGCATCTGAACCTTCTGTGATTCCTGACATTTCTGGGAAAAACTCAAGGACCCACATGGTCTTTTCCCAATCTTATATGAACCTATCAACATTGAGGACAACTGCAAGCTCTGTGCAACTTTTGCTTCCAGTTTTCACAACTTGAATTCACCCAAAAACTCGTCAAATTAGTTGTGTTTACCTATTGACCTATAGCATCTACACTTTTTGAACAGATTTTCTTTCCTTTTGATCAATAGCAGTTAAGAAGAGGAAAATAAGCAATCCCAGCAAACTATATGATCTTCAGATACATCATAACTGCAGTCACAGAATCAAAACGTCAACTGAATCAAATTTTGCTGTAAATCAAACATAAACCCATTGGTTCCCCCTTTGATTGCAGATGAAATGTAACAGTAAGACGTAATTTAGAATTGTTACCGTACCACCTTCAGCAAAAAGAATAAAATATATATATATATATATATATATATATATAGAAGAAGAAGACTACAAATTGCAACTAAAACCAACGGAATCCATTACTGACAAACTTAAATTCACTTTATAGACATCATAAAATAAAATTTGAATTTCATCACTGTGGATATGGAAGAGATAATTAGGCAATAAAAGCCATCAAAACCTAGATAACCAACCAGATAAATTCGGAAATCTTAACTTAAATAGAAATGCAAAAGATCAACAAGAAAAGAAAAAATAATTTCGTTTCCTGATACTCGCTAGTTCCAACATCAACAAACAACATTATTTTCAGAATGTTTTCATATATTCATTTCAGTTCCTGAGAAACTAAATGCGAGTATAAACGAAGAGAACGTGACGTTCAAACAATATAAGGCAATGAAACTCAAATAATCAACCGAAATAAATCCCCAAAACCTAACAGGTTCCAAAACTTGACATTCAATTACGCATATTCCACATTTCAGCCAATCAAACCCAAACAAAACACGACAACGAATGCGTAAAGACACCATAAAATCAAAAAATCAGGTTAATAAAAGAAAATCAAATATCCAACAAACTAACATATATTATTAATCAAAGAAATGAGACAAAAATTAATAGAAGCTTCAATGTTGAGTAATGCAGAGTATATTGGACGTACCAGAAGATCGGAGAAGAAGATCCGGCGGCGAAGGATTTTTGAAGCACTGTCTTCTCTCTCTCTCTCTCTTCTTGTAAAATGACGTGAATGTTTGTGTGCGGCTAATTCCGCAACGTCTTTATAAGCTTAGCTCAGCTCTTCCGTATGGACAAATATACACTCCAGCATCATTCTCGGTGGGGCAATGCGTCCTAGACTTCATCGTAAATACAGTAGCCCCCGCCACACACAAACACCACCCCAACCCCCCGCCCCCCCCCCCCCCCAAAAAACCGAAAAACACACCATGTGAAAAATGAATAATGGATACCGGCAAGGAAAGAGTACGCAATAATACTTTATAAGAGTAGAAAACGATCGTTCCTTTCGATGAGATCCGATTTTAGATTTTTTTTTTAAATTAAGTTTTGAGATCAAAACTTAAAAATAGATTATATCATAAGAGTCATCCTTTAAATAAGGACCCATAAATATTCGAATCAAAACAGTCGAAATATAATTTTAAATACCGATAACATAAATAAAAAAAAACAAAATATACAAAATGTGCAAATATAAAAACTATAAAATTTTATAAAATAACAGAATAATAATTTTTATAATCAAAATTTAAAATGAAGAAATATGCAATTACTAATTATAAAATAAATAACATAAAAGATAAAAATTATAATTAAATAAATAATTTATTAAATATGAATAAATATATAAATATAAAAAAACATAAAAATTTTTATATAAAAATTAATTAATGTAATGTATTGAACAGTTTTAAAAATAAAAAATGTTCAAAAAATATTTTAAAAATAAGAAATATTAATATTAAGAAAATTTTATGCATCAGAGCACACACACGCACAAATGAGATAAAAAAAAAAAAATCTATTTTAGCAATTTTAAAATGTGTGGGTATGGTCTTTTATATAAAATTTAGTCGATTTTATCTAATCAGATATTTGGGCTCTCCAATAATATTCATAAGGAGTCGAACAAATGGCTAAAGAAATTTTCAAGTTATTATTAGGGGGCAGAAAATGTTTCAGGGGCATGAATGGAAAACACACCACGTGAAGCTTAATAATGGATACCGGATAGGAGAATACGGAAGGTAATACCTTATAAGAGTAGAAAACAATTGTCCCTTTGTCAAGTTACAGTGGCATGTGATATATGGAAGTGTTTGGTTCATTCTAAAAATTAAAATCGAAATCAAAATTATATCTAAAATCATTTTAATTTATCTATTTGATTCAATACACTAGAATGAGTATCATTACTATATCCGATATTTGATTAACTTTTTCTTACAATTTTTTAATTTTACTTTACGCTAATATACAATAAAAACTATAAATAATTTAAAATAAATTATTTTAAAATATTATATATAATTAAGTTCACTTGAAAAAAATATTATATGAATTCATCAAGTAAATTTTTTATTCATTTAAAAAATAAAAAAGGAAAGTAACTTATTAATAAAAATTTTATATTTTTTCACTTATTTAGTTTTTTTTTCATATATGAGTAATGAGTAATTTAATAATGAAAAATAAATATTATATGAATTCACAAAATAAACTTTATATTTTTTCAAAAATTAAAAAAAAGTAACTTAATAATAAAAAATTTAATTTTTTTCATTTGTTATATATATATATATATATATATATATATATATATATATATGAGTAATGGATAATTTTATAAAAAAAGAAAATAACTTAATAATGAAAATTTTATATAAAAAAAGGAAGTGTGAGAGTCGAGAGTAATCAATAATTTTGGGTAAATGTGAGAATAAATGGTTATTTGAGAATTAAATGTGGGTTTCGAACAAAACCCACCACTTGGATTTTGTGAATTCATAAATTTTTTGGTATAAATATAAAATATTCATTTTATAGTATTAACCAAAATATTATCTTTTGATTTCATTTTCATTTCTTATTCTCATACTCTCTTACCAAACACTCTCTTAGTTTCGAAATCAAAATTTGAGAATAGATTATACAAGAAAAGTCATTTTTTAAAAAAAGGCCCCGTAAACATTCAAATCAGATTAATTAAAATATGAATCTATATATTAATGATAGAAATAAAAAAAATGAAAATATACAAAACGCGCAAATATAAAAACTATAAAAATTTTATAAAATAATAGAATAATAATTTTTTATAATCAAAATTTAAAATGATGAAATATGTAATTATTAATTATAAAATAAATAATATAAAAGATAAAAATCATAAATAAATAAATAAATAATTTATTAAATATGAATGAATATGTAAATATAAAAATTTTTATATAAATATTAATTAATGTAGTGTGTTGAGTCATTTTGAAAATGAAAAATACTCAAAAAATGTTTTAAAAATGAGAAATGTTAATATTAAGCAATTTTTATACATCAGAGCACGCATGCACAAATGAGGAAAAAAAATATATTTTAGTAATTTTAAAATGGGTTGGTATGGTCTTTTATTTATATAAAATTTAGTCGATTTTATCTAATCAGGTATTTGGCCTCTCCAATAATATTCATAAAGAATCTATAAATATGCTAGTCACCCTTGTCACTATTTTTTTTTATTTATATTTTAAAATCAATTTTTTTATTTTCTTTTTGAATAATATGTTTTTTATCCAAAATGGTTGAACCACTGAATAGAGAGCAAACATTCTTCTTAATTGTTACAAATCTAATTTCAAAATCTCAAAATCTCTTTATTAGCTAAAAATATTGTTGCCAATTTTTTAAGTAATTTTTGAAACTGTAAAATTCTGTTTTTGTTTCATCTTTTTTATACATAGAAATAATTTTTTTATATATATAATTTCTATCAATTTCGTTTCAAACCACTTTCATAAATAATAGTTATTCTATCACAAAGTTCACTACACAGACAATCACGGGAATTATTATAATTAATAATTTAAATGTTACCACCATAAATCATTGTTACCGTTGAAAAGTATATTTTAATAAAGTTAATGTTGGGAAATTTTTGGATATAATAATATTTTTAATTTTTTTATAAATTAATTTAGTTTCGATTTATAAAATTTTTTACTTTAAATAATTTTTTATTTTAATAAAATTATATAAAAATAAATTAAAAAGGTAAAAAAAATACATGAAACGTAAAATATTTTAATCAAGAATGTAATGATTATCGACAGACAGTCGATTTATTGAGTAAGGGGTGTTAAGTTACTTAACCAAGTCTCGAATGCGAAACTTAAAAATTAAAAAAAGTTAGGGTTAATTACATTTTGCCACTTGTGCTTTGGCTGAAATCTACAAACTACCCCTATGGTAGAAAAATACACATTCTTATTCCTGTGGTTTTTAAAAAAGGGAGAGTTGACAGAATTTAATGGAATTTGACAAAATTTGATGGAATTTTTCAAAATGTCTATCATAACCCTCATTTATTTTCTCTCTTTCCAAATTCATTATCAATGTCTGCAACATAAAAAAAAAAAAAAAAAACAAACCCAGATTCATCTTCAACCCTCATTCACAACCCTGAAAACCCAGATTCATTTTCAACTCTCATTCACATTCATGTTCCAAAAAACCAAAAATAAAAAATAAAAAAATAAAAATCCAAAAAAATAAAAAAAAAATAAAACTCTTCGTCCAGATCGGACCATAGAAAAAAAAAACCTCACTCTCCTTCTTCAACCTCTGTCTAGATCAAACCCATCGTTCAATAAAGAAGACGATCGATTGAACCCATCGTTTGAACAAATCATCCTTGCCCCATACCCATTGTTTGATCATCTTTTGGAGACTGTGAAGATCATCCTCCATCTAGATCTGCCTCAAGAATCAAACCTGGCAAGATAAGGGAGATGGGGAAGAGGAGAGGAGACAATCAAAGATGAAGGATCAAACGATGAAGGAGATGATGAAGGATTGAACAATGAAGGAGATGATGAAGGATCAAACCCATCCAGATCTATTTTTAGATTTGCCTCCGTCTTCAACAGATCGAACGATGAATGATCAAATGATGAAGAAGACGATCATTTTCACTATGGTTCGAGTGTGCAGAGGAGAGTGTAGATCCCGGCCAAAGGAGAGGAGAGGATAGGGAGAGAGGAAGAGAGTTCCTCCACGACGGCGATAGTGTGTAGAGGGGAGGAGAGGAGAGGAGAAAGGAGGAGAGAGGAGAGAGAAGAGAGAGAATGTGTGTTTTTTTTTATATGGTAATTTTGAAAATAA
Organism: Dillenia turbinata; assembly: GCA_037126225.1. Taxonomy (NCBI): domain Eukaryota; kingdom Viridiplantae; phylum Streptophyta; class Magnoliopsida; order Dilleniales; family Dilleniaceae; genus Dillenia; species Dillenia turbinata. The sequence continues at coordinate 4,727,933 of JBAMMX010000018.1, read as the reverse complement.
AAATTAATCTCATCAGTCAACTCCGGCTTTCCACGTGTGGATCTCAATTTTCCGTTAATTTTGACTATTTTTGTCATTTGCCTCTTTTTTTTAAAAAAAAAAAATTATAAGGGTAAAACTGTGTATTTTTTCATCATGGAGGAGGTATGTGAATTTTGGTCAAACCACAGGGGAAAATTGTAATTAATCCAAAAAACTATGTTGAGAGAGATTTCACCTAAATTGGGTTTGACAATGATTGAATCAGATTAATTAAAATAAAATTTTGGATATCGATTAATTATTAAAAAAAAAAAGAATGTAATGATGATGGGTTGTATGCATTAATTTGAACTATTAGTACAATAATTACATTAACAATTAAATTTTTATTACTTTAAATGAAATCAAATCAGTTATATGAATATTTTTATGTTATTGTACTCCATTGTTGTATGCTTGTATTCATGTATTTGATTATTTTTCACGTGCCCTGATTTGAGTGGAGTATGCAATTATAATATATGAAAACTTCTTAATAATAGCTTTTCCCCATTTCAAAAATATTTTTCGTCTTCAAAACGTTTCAATATATTAAATTAATTTATATTTATATAAAAATTCTTATATTTTTATAATTACATATTTTTCATAATTATTTATTTATTTTTTAATTATATTTTTATTTTTATATTAATTGTCTTATGATTGATAATTATATATTTGATTATTTTATATTTTTGTTATAAAATATGACTATTCTATTATCTTTATAAATTATTAATATATTTATATAAAAATTTTTATATTTTTATATTTATTTATATTTATATTTTTTATATTTTTATAAAATATCAGTTCACGGGTGCACAATGGTACAAAGGAAAAATGAAGCGCAAGCACAAAAGACACGAAAAAAGTCTGGGGGCAGGGGAGGGCTGCGCAGGTACGGGAGGCACGAAAAAAATTCTGGGGGCAGCGTGGCGCTCCTGACGTGGCCTGATGGTGCCCTTTGCCAACTTTTGTCGTCGGGGGGATGGGGTTGGTGAGAAGTGGGATTGGTCATAGGGTTACAATCCCCTGCTTTCAGTTTCAACCTACGTGTAGTTTCCTCGTGTTTCCTACTTGGGTACGTTTCCTTTCTCAATAGTCTTGAGTTTAAGGATAATTAATTATATGAATGTGTATTCAAAATCCAGTTTTTAAAGCATTTAATTCAACTATATGTGACATGTAGGTAGTGTTGTGTTAGCTCATTCCCAATGTGTTGGCTCTTAGTTTAGGACCCTTTTTTATTTAAAAAATAATAATTTCATATAAGACCTTCTGAGCAATTAAGATTTGACAATTACCTAATAACCAATGTTTAACTCCTGTCACATGAATCTATTTCTAGATAATCATAACATGATAAATGTTTTCTGCATTAATAAAAATGAAAATTAAAGATATCCCACTTGCAAAACATGTGATTTCACCATTATAGGTTTTAAATCATCGGAAATTTTACTATGCATTTGGCATCAGATTCGTCTATCAACTATTATTCCATTCACACCGTCCCTTTCATATTAAAAGTTTTGAATTTGAGATAAATATATATATATTTATAAGTAGTGATGTCATTAGAGGTATTATTTGAACGACAGTAATTATAATTTAAATCAAATATTTTATAAGATAAAATCTCATCATAATAATTTTGTGATGGGACAAAAGTTGGTGCGTTGATAGAAATTATATAAAAAAAATTTAAAAATTTCAAATTATTAGGAATTTTACTATTTATTTAATATTTGGTGACACCATCTATATTTTATATAATAAGATTCATGATAATAATCACAAAAACTGTATTTTTTACATAAAAAAATTTAATATAAATGAAAATGCCAATCAACTAAAATTTGAACATGGTTTCAAAAATATGGTACATATTCTTTTTAGTATAAATTATTTGTTAAATTCAATTTGAATTGAATTAAAATCTAATAATTTCATGATGGGACAATGTCGGTGCCTCATCCAAGACCCGTGAATTTGAATTTGATAGATAGAAATTATATAAAAAATATTTAAAACTTTCAAATTATTAGGAATTTTTCTATTTAACATCTAGTGACACCATCTAATATATTATAGGAATAACAATAATTATAATTTAAATAAAATATTTTATGTAATAAAATTTCATGATAATAATCATAAAAACCATATTCTCTACGTAAAAAGTATTTAATATAAATGAAAATTTTAATCAACTAAAAATTTGAGCATAGTTATATGGTATATATATATTTTTTGGTATAAACTATTCATCAAATTCGGTTTGAGTTAAATTGGATTTTTAATGGACAAAACTCTTTCGATACCTATTTTGATCATATACAAAACTTGAATTCGATATTTTATTTAAAAGATATTAGCATCCAACTACTGGATCAACTAACTGTTGGTAAATTTATAATATATGTAATATAAATATATGTTATGACTTGAAAAACTCGAATATGCACGTTATACAAAATTTTCCAAACCTATGGATGTGCTACAAACCTACTACAATTATTCTTTTACCATTCTCACCATGTGGTGCAACAACTCCTTGTTCAATGCTACTTGAATTTTACTAACACTACAAAAAAAAAACAGGTATCAGCGACGGAAATATCTTTCGTTGATATTCAAATTTTCGTTATTAAAAGTATTAGCGACGAAAAATTAGCGACGGAATTTTCCGTCGCTGAAAGTCACATCGCTAATTTAGTGACAAAAATTTTCCATCGTTAAGAAAATCCATTGTAAATTAGCGACAAATTAGCGATGAAAATATTTTCGTCATTAATAATCCGTTGCTAATCCGTCGGTAATTTAATTTTTTATTTTTTTTAATTATTCCTAAATTACCGGATTAGCGATGAAAATATTTCCGATAGAAATATTTCTGACGGAAATAATCCGTCGTTAATCCGTAAGTAATTTAATTTTTTATTTTTTTTAATTATTCATAAATTACTGACGGATTAGCGATGAAAATATTTCCGTCGCTGAACTAAGCAAGAACCCAAGTGTACATGCCCGAGAGACCGACCCAACTGCCCGACCCGACCTGCCCTCCCTCACAATCACCTGTCCCGGGCTCGGCCCGCCCGCCCGCCTGCCTGTTGTGCCGAGCCCGACCCTCCCGGCTACTGTTTTTAATTTGTTGTAAAAATGCTCATACCCAGAGTCGAACCTGGGTGTGAGAGTCGAACCTCGGTATAAGAAAGAGATATTGAGAACCTTAACCACCATGCCACCATCACCTTTGTATTATTAGTTTATTTTTTTCTATATTTATACTTTATTTTTAACTCTTAATATTAAAAATACAATACCCTAATTTAAAAAATATAAAATTTTATTTAATAAAAATACAAAATTATATTTAATAAAAACAAAAAATAATATTTAATAAAAATACAAAATTATATTTAATAAAAACACAAAATTATATTTAATAAAAATAAAAAATTATATTTAATAAAAACAAAAAATTATATTTAATAAAAACACAAAATTATATTTAATAAAAATAAAAAATTATATTTAATAAAAACAAAAAATTATATTTAATAAAAAATTATATTTAATAAAAATACAAAATTGTATTTAATAAAAACATAAAATTATATTTCATAAAAACATAAAATAATTAGAAAATAAAAGAAAAAACCAGAAAAAAGAATAAAGGCGGTTCCACCGTGACACATGCACGGTGGAACTGCTCTCCTATTTTTATTTTTTTTTTATTTTGTATTTTTATTTTTTTATTTTTTTATGATAATGGTAAGTTTGGTTTAGGATAATTAATTGTAATATAATGATAGTGATAAAAGCACAAAAAATAAAAGAATAAAAAATACAAAATACAAAATACAAAATAATTAAAAACAAAAAAAACAAAAAAGGGTGGTTCCACAACGTACATATAGTTATTTTTTTATTTATTTTTATTATTTTTAATTATTTTAAACTAATAAAAAAGGGATAAAAGAATAAAAAACAAATAAAATAGAATAAAATAAATAAAAAACAAAATAAATAAAAAATAAAAAATAAAAAAATAAAAAATAGGGTGGCAGTTCCACCCTATGCTTTTTTTAATTATTTTAAACTAATAAAAAAAGAATAAAAATGATAAAAAATAAAAAACAAATAAAATATAATAAAATGAATAAAAAACAAAATAAAAAAATAAAAAAAAAATTCAAAAATAGGAGGGCGGTGGAACCGCCCTCCATGCTTTTTTGTTGTTTTTATTTTTTAATTATTTTAAACTAATAAAAAAAGGGTTAAAAAAATAAAAATGATAAAAGAATAAAAAATAAATAAAGTACAATAAAATGAAAAAAAAACAAAAGAAAAAAGAAAAAAGAAAAAAAGAAAATAAAAAAATTCAAAAATAGGAAGGCAGTGGAACAGCCCTCCATTCTTATTTTTTTTGTTTTTATTTTTTTAATTATTTTAAACTAATAAAAAAAGAGTTAAAAGAGTAAAAAACAAATAAAATAAATTAAAAACAAAATAAATTAAAAATTAAAAATTAAAAAAAAAGTTAGGTGGAACCGCCCTCTATGTTTATTTATTTATTATTTATTTATTTTTTAATTATTTTAAACTAATAAAAAAAAGAATAAAATGATAAAAGAATAAAAAACAAAGAAAATACAATAAAAGAATAAAAAACAAAATTAAAAATTAAAAAAAAAAAAAAAGGAGGGCGGTGGAACCGCTCTCTATGTTTATTCTTTTTTTGTTTTGTTTTTTTGTTTTTGGTTTTTTGTTTCTTAAATATTTTTAATTATTTTGTGTTTTTATTATTTTGTTATTTTATTATTTTGTTTTATTTTGTTTTTGTGTTTTTATTACTACCATTAATTATCCTAAACTCATAATTTATACCTTTTAGTTACCATTTATAATAGCATTTTTTTTTTCATGTAACAAAAGAGAAATGAAAAAAATATATACAAAATGATATTTTACATATATGTAAGGTATAACAGCCCAACGACTGAGTAGCGATGGAATTATTTTCGACGGATTTTTTTATCGCTAATTTCATCGCTAATTTGTCTTTTTTTTTTTTCAATTTTTAGCGACGGATTACCGACGGAAATAATTCCGTCGCTAAAATTAGTGATAAAATTTTTTCTGATGGATTTTTTCGTCGCTAATTTCATCACTAAATTATCCGTAGCTAATTCGTCATAATTTTGTCGCTAATTAGTGACAGATAATAACCCGTCGTTAATTTTTGTCGCTGAAAGTGTATTTTCTAGTAGTGTAATAATGATTCAAAAAAATTGAAATGGTTTTTTATCTAAAAATATATAAATAAAAGCAAGAGTTAAAGTCATTGCTATTTTCACCAAGAGATGGTTACATCTTTCTGGATTCTATTTTCTATATCGAGAAATCATGATTCTCCATTCACATTTGTTTGGCCTTTTCTTATATATATATATATATTTAATATTTATATATTTTTCATATTTAATAAATTATTTATTTAGTTATAATTTTTATTTTTATGTTATTTGTTTTCAGATTAATAATTACATATTTGATTACTTTAAGATTTTTATTAGAAAAGATAAATATTTTATTATTTTTATAAAATAATTAATATTTGTATAAAAATTCTCTCTGGGATGCTCAAAATAATAAAGGGAAGCGCAATGATGGGGTGAAATGAAATGCCAAATTAACACGAAATTTGAGAATCATTGATTTGGAAAAATAATAAAAAAATTTTATTTTTTTTCTAGTTTTGAAAATCTAAATATGCATAACAAAAATTGTTGATTGATATTAATGGTGAATTTCATGTACCTTAATGAATAAATTGCACTACACAAACCTAATCCAAATCCACCGGTGAAGGTTCAAAAATTTTCTCAATTGGCAAACTATATTTTAAAAAAATTCATAAATAAAATAAAAAATTATATAATTAAATTCTAATATATTCAAAAAATAATAAAGAATTTTATTATAAAAATCAACACATTATTCCTGGTCCTATTGTTATGAATATCGAATGAATTTCTTATGTTTGATTAAATCCCAAAATGAGAGGCATATTGCTATTCAAACATAATTTCTTATGATTTGATATACCTAATCCCCTGTTAAATCATTACCCACCTAAACTTTGATACTTTTCAAACTGGCAATGTTTTCAATTTCTACCTAAACTTTGATTTTATTGTAAAGTATGGCTCGATGCTCCAACACCTGGGATGAATAGTGTGAAATTCCAATATTAAATTCGTACTTTTAAGGTCGTGCTTGTTAAAATCATTCATACTTTCCAAATTCTATCTGTCCTGTATCAGATTAGACATCGTCACATACCATCTCATTTATTCTGAAAACATGTCAAACATGTTAACGTGGGGCCATTTTTTAAAAATATATATATATTTTTGTGTGGGGCCATTTTTTTTTTTAAATGTGAGGGTATTTTTTTATTTCATATATAAAATTTAATAAAATTTTTTATTTTAGTGGGGGCAATTGCCCCCACAAGGTTCAACGTGGCTCCGCCACTGCTCTTTGGTAAATATATTATATATAATATAAATATATGTTTTGATTGTAAAAAACTCGTGTTAAATTACACCAAAATTTTTAAATAAAAACTCAAAAATGTCACCAAACCTATGGATGTGCTATAAACTTACTACAAAGCTTCTCTTACCATTCTCACCATGTGTGCAACAACTTCTTGTTCAATGCTACTTAAATTTTACTAATAGTCATTCAGAAAGATTAAAATTTACAATATGATTTGATTTTTTATCTAAAAATATATAAATAAAAGCAAGAGTTAAAGTCATTGCTGCTTTCACCAAGACACGATTACATTTCTCTAAATTCTATTTTCTGTATCGAGAAATCACACTTCTACATTCGCATTTGTTTGGCCTTTTTCTTTTTATGTTTAATTTACGAATCACTAAGGCATGCTCATGATATAACATTTACTAAAATATAAAAAATGTTATATTTTTTAAATGCTTTTATTAGCTTTCCTTGTAAGAAAAAGTTTCTCTATTAGATGTTAAATAATATCATTGTAAAAAATTCAATTTAAATTTATGTTATCATTAATATTATCAATTTAAAAAATTTCTCTATTAGTGTAATTTTAATGATAATTATAATTATTCATGGCATTTAATTCTGCCATATAAAAGGAAATAATTTTAATTTTAATTATATATCTTTGATATATGAAAACTTCTTAATACTAACATCTCCCATTTTCAAAATGTTTCAATAGACTAAATTAATTAACATTTATATAAATTTCTTATATTGTTTAATTTTCATATTTAATGAATTATTTATTCATTTAATTATAATTTTTATTTTTATATTATTTATCTTTTGATCAATAATTATAAATTTGATCATTTTAAATTTTTATTAAAAAACATTTAATATAAATGAAAATGTCAATCAACAAAAAATTTGAGCATAGTTGGTTTCAAAAATATGGTATATATAATATAAATATATGTTTTGGTTGTGAAAAACTCGTGCCAAATTTGTGCATTGCAACAAAATTTTTAAATAAAAACTCAAAAATATTAGCAAACCTGTGGATGTGCTATAAACTTATGACAATTCTTCTCTTACCATTCTCACCATACTGCAACAACTCCTTGTTCAATGCTAAAATTTCACTAAACCATAAACCCTAATAGTCATGGAGAAAGAAAGTTTATGACATAATTTGATTTTTTTGTCTAAAAATATATAAATAAAAGCAAGAGTTAAAATCATCGCTGCTTTTGCTAAGACATGCTTATGCTTTTCTAAATTCTTTATTTTTTGTATTGAGAAATCATACTTTTCCATTCGTATTTGTTTGGCCTTATCCTTTTCTAGGTCCTAAAGTATAAAAATGTTATATTTGCTAAATACTTTCATTAAATTTTCTTGTAAGGAAAAATTTTTACCCATGATTAGATGTTAAATAATATTATTGTAAAAAATTCAATTTAAATTTATGTTATCATTAATGTTATCAATTTAAAAATTTCACCACTAGTATAATTTTAATGATAATTATAATTATTCAAATCATAATTATTATTGACAGCATTTTATTCTACCATATAAAAGGGAAAATTTAAAATTTTTAGAATAGGCTAGCTTCCATTTATAACTTTGATGCATGGAATCTTCTCACTACTAATATTTTATGTTATCAAAATATTTCAATAGACTAAATTAATTAATATTTACACAAGGTCTTTCTATTTTTTTATTTACATATTTTATATATTTAATAAATTATTTGATTATTTAATTATAATTTCTACATTTTATGTTATTTATCTTCATATTAATAATTATTTATTTGATTATTTTACATTTTTATTATAATATTTATATAAAAATTCTTATATTTTTGATATTTATACGTTTCTTTACATAATAGCTAATGTTTAACTCCACGTCAGTGTCAGCTGAATCTATTTTTAAATGACCATAACATGATAAATGATTTTTGCATTAAAAAAATGAAAATTAATGATATCGAACTTGCAAAGCATGTGGTTCCACCATTACAAGTTTATAGATGTTTTTTTTTTTTTTTTTTTTTTTTGGGTCAAGGACACCTTTCACCCACCATCCCAACCTTTTTTGCAATTGCAATCCCATTTTTTAATAAAACCAATAGGCCCAAGTCCACCCATTTTTTAATAAAAGGTTGGTGTAAAAAATGTGGTTGTGAAAACCTTGCGCCGAACATGCACATTACACCAAAATTTTTACATAAAAACTCAAATCTGTGGATGTGCTATAAACTTACTACAATTCTTCTCCTACCATTCTCACTCTGTGTGCAACAACTCCTTGTTCAATGCAACTTAAATTTCATTAATAGTCATTAAGGGGCTTTTTATCAAAAAATATATAATAAAAGCAAGAATTAAAGTCATTGCTGTTTTCGCCAAGATATGGTTACATTTCTCTAAATTCTATTGGAATCGCACTTCACTATTCGCATTTAATTGGCCTTTTCTTTTTCTAGATTTAATTTTGGGATCATTAAGGCACGATTTATGATATAATATTTCATAAAATATAAAAAATGCTATATTTACTAAATTCTTTTTATTAAGTTTCCGTGTATGGAAAAAATTTTACCCGTGATTTCTATTAGATGTTAAACAATACTACTGTAAAAAATTCCAATTTAAATTTATGCTATCATTAATTTTATCAATTTAAAAATTTCTCAATTAGTATAATTTTAATAAACACTAATAGCCATCAAGAAAGATTAAAGTTTACAATATGATTTGATTTTTTATCTGAAAATATATAAATAAAAGCAAGAGCTAAAATCATTGCTACTTTTGCTAAGACATGCTTATGTTTTTCTAAATTCTTTATTTTCTGTATGGAGAAATCACACTTTTTTGTTCGTATTTGTTTACCCTTTTCTTTTTCTAGGTTTAATTTAGGCATTATTAATGCACGCTCATTATATAATATTTCCTAAAATATAAAAAAAATCTTATATTTGCTAAATACTTTCATTAACTTTCCTTGTAAGGAAAAATTTTTACCCATGATTTCTACTAGATGTTAAAAATATTATTGTAGAAAAAGTTAAATTTCAATTTATGTTATCATTAGATGTTATCAATTTAAAAATTTCTCTATTAGTATAATTTAATTGATAATTATAATTATTCAGATCATAATTATCATCTGAGTGCATTTAATTCTATCATATAAAAGGAAATAATTTAAAATTTTTAGAATAGGTTGTCTTCCATTTTCATATATAGTATATATCTTTGATACAAGGAAGTTTCTCAATCCTATTTTTTTTTTTAAAATTCAATAGATTAAATTAATTAATATTTACACAAGGTCCTTATATTTTTTATATTTACATATTTTTTCATATTAAATAAATTATTTATTTAATTATAATTATAATTTTATACTATTTGTCTTTAGATTAATAATTACATATTTGATCATTTTAGATTTTTATTATAAAAGATGGATATTCTATTATTTTCATAAAATAATTAATATTTACATAAAAATTACTATATTTTTTATATTTACGCTTTTCTTTACATTATTTAATTGTTCATAGGTTGTTTATTAAATGTTCAGATATCTAGTCGATCAACTCTCCATCTATCATAAATTTAAGGACCAACCGTCCCTACCTATACGATGCTCGAAATAATAAACGAAAGTGCTATGATAAGGTGAAATGAAATTCCAAATTAACACAAAATTTGAGAATCATTGATCTGGTAAAAAATAAAAAAATATATTTTTTTTCTTGATTGATATTAATTGTGAATTTCTTGTACCTTAATGAATAAATTGTACTACACAAACCTAATCCAAATCCACCGGTGAAGGTCCAAAAATTTTCTCCATTGGCAAACTATATTTTAAAAAAATTCATAAATAAAATAAAAAATTATATAATTAACTTCTAATATATACAAAAAATAATAAAGAATTTTATTATAAAAATCAACACATTACTCTTGTCCCAATTGTTACGAATATCGAATTAATTTCTTATGTTTGATTATATCCAAAAATAATTGCTATTCAGATATAATTTCTTATGATTTGATATCCCAATAACATGTTAAATCATTACGGACCAAACTTTGATACTTTTCAAATTGTCAATGTTTTCTAATTCTATCGAAACTTTGATTTTATTGTAAAGTATGGCTGCACAATGCTCCAACACCTGGGATGAATTGTGTAAAAATCCAATATTAACGTCGTACTTGTCAATCGCAACCTTTCCATCATTCATATCCAGACGGATCACCTTTCCAAATTCTCTCTGTCCTGTATTAGATTAGACATCGTCGCAGTTAAAAGGCACCATCTCATTTATTCTGTCAAACATGTTAACGTGGTATCCTTTTACGACATTTTGTTCCTTTCTGACCATGCATCCAATCATCTGGGCCGTGGGTGATGAATACAAATGATTTTTATAAATAATTAATATTCATATACAAATTTTGATTCATTTCATATTTAAATATTTTTTGCATTTCTATTTTTTATAATATTACAAAATATCTTTACTATATCATTTTATATTCATTTTTATTTTTATTTTCGTTCTCATTTTTATTTTCATTATCTAACTTGCCAACCTTTCAAATGATCATAATAGTGAGATTACTAAATTAGTTTGTGAGAAGACCGTGAAATAATAAGGTAAGGGGAAGGGTAAAATGTGACAGAAAAAAAAAAAGTAGATTTTCTTCTCTTATATATATATATATATATATATATATATATATATATATATATATATATATATATATATATAAGCTACCTACATCTCTTGTACAGTTAAAAATGTGTTGTGAGACATTTGTTCTTCTAATTCAATTATATGTTCTTTGATTTCTAAACTTTATTCTATGTTTTTTAAAAGAGTTAATACAAGGTAGTAAATTATATATAAAATAAAAATGCAAGACCAATGCAACTTCTTTATTAAAAGTATAAATCACACTTAGGCAAGATCACTAGATATGTTGTTTCATTAATACTTACCTTGTTTGTATAAGTATTTTCCTTTGGGTATTTAAAAAAAAAATTTAAAAACACACCTCTTGATCTATTTTTTTATATATAAATCATTAATATTTGGTAATTACGTTGAATCTGATTAAATTTGATTTGATTCGGATTTAACCCTTAAGCACAAACCTATCAAATCCAGTTTCATCTCAAGTTGCTTCATCTTCTCCATTGAAACTCAAGTTGCTTCATCTTCTCCATTTAAAACAATTATTGTCAGTAGTCTCTTAAATGTATGGTAAGTCTGGATATATCAGTTACTAGTAGTCACAATTTAACAATGTTAGGAGAGTTATCCCCTAAATAAGATTCCATAAATGTTTAAACTGAATTAGTTAGAGTATGACTCTAGATACCGGTTGTGAGAATAAAAAAAAAAAAAGTCACAATTTGAGGATTTGACAAATACCTAATACACCTTTTGACCTATGATAGATGTTTTGTTTGTAATTGCTTAAATTAACAACTTCTTTTTCAAGTTAGCTCTAAACAAAATCTAATATTTATATGTTCTAGCGACATTAAAATGGATCCACCATTTTTTATGATAATAATCATAAAAACCATAGAGGGCGAATCTTGACACAATGGTTGCGATGCTCCTTTGGTGGTATTGAGGTCACGGGTTCGAGACGTGAAAACAGACTCTTTACAAAAATACAAGGGGAATGTTGCGTACATATACACCCACCTTCACCTGTCCTCACACTAAGTTGTGGAGTATTTTGTGTACTGAGTGAGCCTTTTAATTATAAAAACTGTATTTCTTATGTAAAAATATTTAATATAAATGAAAATGTCAATCAACTAAAAATTTGAACATAGTTAAGTTTCAAAAATATGGTATATATTCTTTTTGGTATAAACCATCGGTTAAATTTGATTTGAATCACATTAGACCCTAATAATTTCGTGATGGGATAGGTGTCGGTGCCTCATCCAAGACTAGTGAATTCGAATTTCATTGATAGAAATTATATAAGAAAATATTTAAAACTTTCAAATTATTAGGAATTTTACCATTCATTTAACATCTGGTAACACCATTTAAGATATTATTCGAAAGATAAAAATTATAATTTAAATCAAATATTTTACGTAATAAAATTTTATGATAAATCATAAAATCTGTATTTTTTTTATACAAAAACATTTAATATGAATGAAAATGTCAATCAACTAAAACTTTGAGCATAGTTGGTTTCCAAAATTTAAGAGGTGTCAGTGTCCAACTACTAGACTAACTACTCGTTGGTAAAATATATTATATATAATATAAATAAATATTTTGATTGTAAAAAACTCGTGCTAAATTACACCAAAAATTTTAAATAAAAACTCAAAAATGTCGCCAAGCCTATGGATGCGCTATAAACTTACTACAAATCTTCTCTTACCATTCTTACCACGTGTGCAACAACTTCTTGTTCAATATGATTTGATTTTTTATCTAAAAATATATAAATAAAAGCAAGAGTTAAAGTCATGCTACTTCTTTTTATGTTTAATTTAGGAATTATTAAGGCATTCTCATGATATAATATTTCATAAAATATAAAAAATATTATATTTGCTAAATGCTTTTATTAACTTTCCTTGTAAGGAAAAATTTTTACCCCTGATTTCTATTAGATGTTAAATAATATCATTTTAAAAAATTCAATTTAAATTTATGTTATCATTAATATTATCAATTTAAAATTTTCTCTATTAGTATAATTTTAATGATAATTATAATTATTCAGATTATAATTATCATCTGATGACATTTAATTATGCCATATAAAAGGAAACAATTTTAATTTTTTAGAACAAGATGTCTTTCATTTTCATATATAGTATATATTTTTTAAGGTTAATTACAATTTTTCCCCTGTAGTTTGATTGAAATCCATATACCTCCCCTATGATAAAAAAATATACAGTTATACCCTTATGGTTTTAAAAAAAAATGACAAGTGATTGAAATTATAAAAAATTAACGGAAATCTAATGGAAATATATAAAATGTCCATTATAAACTTCACTCACTCTATCTGTTACTATTATCTTCAACCTCCGATGCATTAAAAAAAAAAACCCTCTGATTGATTGTTACAGAGGAGAGGAGAGGAGAGAGGAGGGCCAGATCTTGTAACAAGTAAAGAGGAGGAGATTGCTAGTATGTTGAAGATCTGGGTCTGGATGATTTATGATCAAAAGTGTAAGTGATTATGAGCATTGAAGCATCTGTACTGCATCTCTCTACTGGTTTTTTTTTGCTGAAAAAAAACCTCTGAATGATTGTTAAAAAAAAAAAAAAACTGATTCGTACAAAACACACAAAATCCCTCATAGTTAAAACATTATTACAGAATCCAAAACCCAAAATTAAATCTCACCTCTTCCGAAAACCCAAAATTAAAACATTAACATTGTTTGAATCATCGGTCGTGATCCAAACCTTAAAAATTTGTCTAGGTGGATCCACCATTAGAGTCCAATCACCAAAAAAAAAAAAAACCAAAAAAAAAAGGAAATTCGTCCCAAATAAAGAACAGAGCAAAGGATGAATAGTTCAAAGCAATCGTCTTTTGGAGTCCAATCAATCCGATCACAGGAGTGTTGCCCCCAATTGATTGAGTCCCAAAAATTGGCTTTGGATGAATAGCGATTGATTGGTGAGATTGGGGCTTTGCATCCAATCAATCTCGCCAATTGATCTCAATCAACAACACTAGAACAGTGTAACTAATCGATCTCAATCAATGACATCAGAATTTTCAATCCAATCAATCTCACCAATCGCTCATAATCGCCAATTCAATGAAACCCTATGATTTCTCCATCCAAATCGAACCCATCGTTCAATGAAGAAGACGATCGATCGATGTCCAGAATGATGGGAAGAAGAAAGACCTTTGATTTCTTATGTTGTGTGAAGGGAAGAAGAATCAAAGAATTGAAAGATCGAAGGATGGGTTCATCACAACACTGAAGGAGGAGAGAGAGATCGAAGGGTTGAAGGATGTTTGAGATCGATTGATTGAATGCGATTGCTAGACAGATCTATTGATCAAACGTTGAAGGATCGAAGGATCAAGGAGAGGAGAGGAGAGGAGAGAGGAGGAGAGAGAGGATAGAGGATCGAACGCTGAACGATGGGAAGAAGAAGACGATCGAAGGATCGAATGGTGGGTTCATCACAAGGAGAGGAGAGGAGAGGAGAGAGGAGGAGAGAGAAGAGAGAGAATTTTTTTTTTTAATTAGGGATAATTTTGGAAATAAAAATTAATTTCATGAGCCGACTCTGATTTTCCGCACATGGAACTCAATTTTCCATCAATATTGACCATTTCCATCAATTGCCTTTTTTTTTTTTTTAAACCATAGGGGCATAACTGTGTATTTTTTTACTATAGAGAAATATGTGAATTTCGGCTAAACTATAGAATGAAAAATTGTAATTAACCTTATTTTTTATATAAGAAAACTTCTTAATACTAACATTTCTAGTTTTCAAAAGGTTTCAATAAATAAATTAATTAATATTTACATAAATTTCTTATATTGTTTATATTTATATATTTTCATATTTAATGAATTATTTATTGATTTAATTATAATTATAATTTTTATATTATTTGTCTTTTTTGATCAATAATTATCTATTTGTTCATTTTAAATTTTTATTAGAAAACATTTAATATAAATGAAAATGTCAATCAACTAAAAATTTGAGCACAGTTGGTTTCAAAAATATGGTATCTATAATATAAATATATGTTTTGGTGGTGAAAAACTCGTCCGAATATGCACTTTACAACAAAATTTTTAAATAAAAACTCAAAAATATCACCAAACCTGTGGATGTGCTATAAACTTACTACAATTCTTCTCTTACCATTCTCTCCATTTGTGCAACAACTCCTTGTTCAATGCTACTTAAATTTCACTAAACCATAAACCCTAATAGTCATCGAGAAAGAAAGTTTACAATATAATTTGATTTTTTTGTCTAAAATTATATAAATAAATGCAAGAGTTAAAATCACTACTGCTTTTGCTAAGACATGCTTATGCTTTTCTAAATTCTTTATTTTTTGTATTGAGAAATCATACTTTTCCATTCGTATTTGTTTCGCCTTTTCTTTTTCTAGGTTTAATTTAGGCATTATTAAGGCAAGCTCATTATATAATATTTCCTAAAGTATAAAAAATGTTATATTTGCTAAATACTTTCATTAAATTTCCATGTAAGGTAAAATTTTTACCCATGATTTCTATTAGATGTTAAATAATATTATTTATGTTATCATTAATGTTATCAATTTAAAAATTTCACCATTAGTATAATTTTATTGATAATTATAATTATTCATATCATAATTATCATCTAATAGCATTTTATTCTATCATATAAAAGGAAATAATTTTAAATTTTATAGAATAGGCTGTCTTCCATTTTCATATATAGTATATATCTTTAATGTTTATCACGAACAGATCAAGCAGTAGAGTCTTTCCACCTCCATCATCCCTTTCCTGATTCTTGTACCAAAAAAAAGTATATATCTTTAATACACGGAAGTTTCTTAATACTAATTTTTTTTTGTTTTTAAAATTCAATAGATTTAATTAATTAATATTTACACAAGGTCCTCATATTTTTTTTATATTTACATATTTTTTTATATTTAATAAATTATTTATTTATTTAATTATACTTATAATTTTTATGCTATTTGTCTTCAAATTAATAATTACGTACTTAATCATTTTAGATTTTTATTATAAAAGATGAATATTCTATTATTTTTATAAAACAATTAATATTTACATAAAAATTGTTATATTTTTCATATTTACGCTTTTCTTTACGTTATTTAATTGTTCATAGGTTGTTTATTAAATGTTCAGATATATATTGGATCAACTCTCCATCTATCATAAATTTAAGGACCAATCGTCCCTGCCTATATGATGCTCTAAATAATAAAGGGAAGTGCTATGATAAGGTGAAATGAAATGCCAAATTAACACAAAACCTGAGAATAATTGATTAGGAAAAAAATTAAAAAAATTTATTTTTTTTCTAGTTTTGAGAATCTAAATATGCATAATAAAAATTCTTGCTTGATATAAATTGTGAATTTCTTGTACCTTAATGAAAAAAATTGTAGTATACAAAATTAATCCAAATCCACTGGTGACAGTCCAAAAATTTTCTAAACTGGTAAACTATTTTAAAAAAAAAATCATAAATAAAATAAAAAATTATATAATTAAATTCTAATATATACAAGAAAATAAAGAATTTTATTATAAAAATCAACACATTATTTCTGGCCTTATTGTTATGAATATTGAATTAATTTCTTATGTTTGATAAGTTTAAGGAACTCTTTTTTAGTCTTTGTATATATCCCAAATTGAGCGGCAAATTGCTGTTCAAACGATGTTTTGATATCCCTAATAACATGCTAAATCATTACCACCTAAACTTTGATTCTTTTCAAATTGTCAATGTTTTCAACTTTGGGCCGAGCCAAAATATATATATATTTTTATTTAAGCAGACTCAAATTTGAGATTTTTACAAGTAAAAGGAGAACAATGACAGTTGAGTTATAACTCATTAGCACCAAACCAAAATACTTATGAAGAATAATTTTGAATTTTACATTACTCTTAAGACAAATCTTAAGAAATATGACTCTTTTGAATGGGCCAAACCAAAGTGTCATTTTGCTCTCACACAATCTTTAGATTGTGATATCCCATTCAAACTTTGATTCTTGTTAAATTGTCAATGTTTTCTCTACAAAATTTTTTTATGATTATGTCGGAGAAAAAAGAGTATTATTTTTAGGTGAGAGTCATTTTGATTTTATTGTAAAGTATAGCCGCACAATGCTCCAACTCTAGGGATGAATAGCTTTTTTTTTTTTTTTTTTAATTTAAATACCGATATTCGGATTACCTTGTGGAGTTTAATTTAAAACTTTTTTATTTTTAAAATTTAAATTTAAGATTTTGATTAAAAAAATTTAATATCCCATCATTAGAGTCACGACACCTTAGTAGGGAATGAATAGTATAAAATCCAATATTAAGGTCATGCTTACACAACTTTTTCTTTCCTTTCTTTTTATTTATTTTTTTATAAATATTTATCGAAAAAGTTGTGACTTAGTATACATACTCTTTAATGGCAACCTTTTCGTCAATTTTTTACTATCATCAAATTTTCAAATATTCAAATTTTGTACTATCATCGATATTCAAATATTCATATTCTGATTAATTTGATTCGATCATCTATGAGATTTTATTTAATTGACGATTCTTTCGATATAATCTTTAATCCAAGATTTAATTAAAAATTTTAACATTTTTATTGGTCAACCTTTCCATCATTCATAGCCAAGCAGATCACCCTTCCAAATTCTCTGTACCCTACGAGACAACGTTACAGTGAAAAGGTATCGATCTCATTTATTCTGAAAACATAGAAGACATGTTAATATGGTATCCTTGTAGGGCACTTTGCTCCTTTCTGAACATTTACCCAATCATCTGGGCTATGGATCTCCACCCAAGTAGCCTGTGTGTGATGAATAGAAATGCACCCCCCCTCCCCCTCCCCCCTCTCCATTAACCTCTGGTCGGGTGCATGATTACTTGTACCTAACAACATGATACACAAAAACTCAAGAATTTTCATCTTTAAAATATTTTAATATATTAAATTAACTAATATTTATATAAAAATAAGGAATCAAAATGCGAATAATAATTTGGTTTAATTTTAAAACCAGATAAATCTGGTTTGATTTTGATTGTAATTTGATTTTAACTTTTATAATTCTGACATTATTTTTTGGTTTTTTAATAATATTTTATGATTTTATCGAATTTTTATGAATTTTTCATGTATTAGTTTTTAATTTTGATTCAATGATTTTATAAAAGTATTGTTTCCGATTCAGATTCTAGTTTTAAAATTCACGATCTTGAACCGAACTAATAGATCGGAGGTTCCAACATCAAAATGGAACCGGATGGTTATTGTTTGATTTTACAAAATTTAGTTTAGATTCAATTTTAATCAAAATTGGAACTTTAGGCTCGTGCGTTCTGAGCTCTCTTGTGCTATATCATGTCAAGCAGAGAGTGACCTTGGCATAGGTTGTCGGGGTAGCATTTTTTTTTTAATTATATTAAAATTTAAATTCGAAATCATCAGATTAAAGAAAGAAATTGTGATCATTAAACTGTTTCTTTGAGAATTTTGTGTCTAACAAGCTTGTATTAAATATTTCGCAAACAATAAATAAATCAGGATAGAAATGCCAAAATTGATAAATTAATTATTAGTTATTTTAATTTCATAAGAAAGGAAAGATGATTGTAATTATAGTTTATGAATGGAGATTTGGTAGGGGAATATTATTAAAAAAAAAAAAAAAACAATTAGGCCCACCCAACCCAATAAATCAGCAACATTCGAGATTCGTGAGGTTTGATGGAGTTTCCGAGGAGCAATTGCTTTAGCAGATCAACCCACACAATTAATGAGGTTAACGGAGTTTTCAAACACCACCGGGGAAAGAAAAAATTATTTATTTTTTTCATTTAAAAGTTTTATATGAAAAAGAAAATGAAAAAAATAGAATAATTTTTAATATAATTTTTTTTTCAAAAAATGGGAAGAAAATGAGAGAAAAAAATATATCTCATAGATATACCAAATTTATCTTTTAAAAGCTAAAAATAAAACTTTTTATTTCCAATCCTCTATTTATTTATTTTTCTTTCATAAAACTTATAAACAATATAGAGAAAATTATATTTTTTTTCTCTCATAACTAATCTTTTTTTTCTTTTTAAAACTTTCAAATATACTATAAGAATAAGTTTGGTTTGCAAAGAGAGAGAGAGGAGAAGATTTACTTTATTTGATGAAAGTAAATGAATTTTCTTTATTTTTGTTTGGTATGGATAGAAAGGAAAGAAATGAGTGACATTTTTTTATTTAATTAGAATAAAAAGTGGAAGGAAATACCGTCAGTTTTACTATTACCCTTTATGAAATAATATTTTTAATATTTCTCACTACATTTTTTTATTTTTTAATTTAAAATGCTTTTCTAAAATTATAATTTTTTCTAAAAAATAGTTATTTAATATATTTTTCTTATTTTTATAAATTATTTTTATTATTATATTATATTAAATCAAATTATAATATTAATGTAAAAAATGTAAAAAAAATAAAATTAGAAAAAATAATTTTTTCAATAAAATTGATGTAGAAAATTAAATTTTATTAGTTTATATTAAATAAAATTAAAATAGAAAAAAATGAATAATTTCATAAATGTTAAAGAAGGATAAGAACAAATTTATCTAAAAATTTTATTTCCTTCCATTTTCATCCACTTTAAGACGGAAATAATTTTTCTATCCTAAATTTTAGGGTCGGCCATATAAGAGATAAATATCGAAAATAAAAAAAATTAATTTAATTTACACGGATTCTTCTACGCCATTCATTCATATCTAAAACTATTTTCTCAACAAAATCCATATTTATCATGTCTATACGAATACATTGCATCTAAATTTTTAATAGGGTATCTCTATATTTTATTAAATCTCATATTTTTAAGTTTTTGGTTTTCCCAATAAATACGTCATTAACTTTTCGTTGCACATACGAAAATGATTTTTTAAGAAAGAGGAAAAATGAATATACCTTATTTTTACTTTTCCTCCACATTTTCTTCCTTACCGATGAGTAAAATATATCATTTCCTTCCATTTTTACTTTCTTTCTCATTTTCCTTCCACTTTTCACTTCAATCAAACTGCTCCTAAAAGCCATTAAATGCCTACCCTAATTTAGGATCCATTTTTTTTTATTTCTTTTAAATAATAATTTCGTGTAGGATGCAACTAAGATTTAACGGCTACCTAATAGCCAATGTTTAACATTCCGTCGGCTGAATCTATTTTTAAATGATCATAACATTATTATTTTTTTTGCATGAAAAATCAAAATTAAAGATAACGAACTTGCAAAGCTTGTGATTTCACTGTTACAAGTTTATATTTTATTTTCTTTTTGAAAAAGATAATGTGTACTAAAATTCCCCAAGTTTAATTTCCTTTTTAGGTTTTTTTTTTTTTTTTTTTGGTAATAATCTCGAATGTCTAATAGTTCTTGGTGAAACAGTTGATATTAATTTACACATATCTACAAGTATTTAGTTTCATTCACTGATTAGTATTTTGAACAGAAATTAAGTATTTTAACCTTTTTTTATTTCTTTTAAATAATAATTTTTTTCATTGATCACTAAATAATCTGCAGCGATTAAAATTTAACGCTATTAGTCAGAGGAAGACGTCTATTAGTGCATTTTAATTACATCTATTAATGAATAAGATTTGCTCATGGTTACTTCAAATAATGTATCTTTCACTTAATTAATTGTTGTACTATGTGATTTGGGATACTTTGTACCATTTCTGGGTAATCAAAGAAGGCTTTCTTCTTCACACTTCGGTCTTCAATCCAAAAACTTAAAACTTTTGTGCATTATTTTTTAATAAATAGAAATTGTCCACTTAATCAACGCTTTGTTGATCCAATAATAACAACACTAAATTTTTTTTAATAAGTTTTTAATGAAAAAAAAAAGACGTTATCAGAGCTCATCTCTTAATAGGAGTTGACAGTTAATTTAAATCGAATTAATTTGAATTAATAATTAATTATCAAATATTATCTGATATAAAAAAAAAAAAATTGTCTTCTCACTCCTCCACCTCATCCCATCCTTTTTAGCAATTGCAATCCCATCTTTTGATAAAATCATTCGGCCCAAGTCCCTACCTAATCTTTTGGCTTTCCCACTTTATTTAAAAAATTATATTTTAATAAAAATAATAACTATTATTATATAGAAATCAAATACAAACAAGCACAAAACTATATCAAAAAAACTCAAACAAGTAGATTCATAGGCTATTCATGTAACCTACTTTGACAATCTAGTATCTCACTCCCAACATATCGAAATTACTCTTAAAAAATGTTGAATAGTCTCTGTATATAACACTTTATATCTCAAGAAGTTAGCCGCTAAAACTGGTCTCAAACATGAAGATATAAAGCTGCAAAGTTGGCTAACCCGCACACTTATTGCTATAAAAAATTTGCTTAAGTTCCTCACTTTGAATTTGATTTTTTCCATCAAAATCTTTGAATTTTATTGTTGTTATTTTTCAAATTCAAACACCAACATTTCCCTTAAAGTGTGAAGAATTCAAATTTTAAAAAATTTAACTATCAGAGAAGTTATAGGAAGCAAAAACTCCCCTAAAAATCAACTCATGGTTCTCTAAATAATTTGAATTTGAATCACCAATTTAAACAAATTTAGAATTAAGTATAGCTCCCAATCTATACTTAATATACTGAACTAGATCTTGAAATATAATAAAAACATAGCAGACAAAACTGTTCTAAATTTCAACTGCTTGTACCCAGCTTACTACTTCTATCCAGATTCTGTTCTTTTAAATTTTCACAAAAATTCTCAAACATGTGTTATTTGAAAGAATAAATATTTTAAAGATCTGCTCATTTGATAAACTCATTAGTAACACATATAGGGTTTTATTATTATCAAAATATTAGGGTTTGACAATAATTTTTTTAACAATCTCCCCCTTTTTTATGATAACAAAACTATAAAGAAAAATTTTAAAAATTTACTCGTGGATACTCAATATCATGCTCCCCCTCTATTTATGAACATATAAACATTTTTTTATCTCACCCTTAATATGTGCATAATTTATCACATTTTTTTTTATATAGATTTCCCCCTTTTTCCATCAAAAATAAAAAAGATTAACTTCAAATTCAAAATTAAAAACATTTATTTATTTTTCTTCTTTTTGTTATCATCAAAAATATAATATATATGTATTCTCCCCCTTGGTAAGACATTCTGTAACATCGACACTTGGTGTACTGTATATTATACTATTCATTATTTTGTATATAATATATTTTCATTTTCATATAGAAAAAAGTCACTCAGAACTTTTTCTAATTGAAAATGCTCTTGAAAATTTTTGGCGAGATTGCCGGAAACTAAAATTTTTCCCTCCGAATCATTTTAAAATCAACGCGTGCAATTTTGACCCCGATGAAATTTTACGTGCTAAATCAACTTAAAAGGTTAAGAAAACTTGAATTCGGGCAATTCTCAATCGTTTGTGAAGAACCGCCCGATGCTCAATCACCGGAGGTGAAAATTTGTCTTCACTGAGCCAAATTTAATTCTACCGGTGCAAAACTGCTAAAATTCTGCCAGGAAGCCTAAATTTGGCTAAATTAACGTTTTATCAAGTTAAAATGAAATTTTGAAAAATTTTGCCAAAATTCGCCCGAAATGAAGGGAAAATTACCCTACCGTGCCAAAATGAAAACCATACATGCAAATTTGATGCCGTGAGATATATACATGCTAAATTTACCTTAAAAGTGAAGGGTCAAGGAGCGTGAAATTTAAGCCGTAACACAAAAATGCTCGGTACTCTAAAATTTTCGTCCAAAAAACCCTAATTTTTTACAGAATTGAAATTTGTCCGAGCAAACGGTTTCGTTTCCACCCAAAACCTATATTTTTGAAATCTACGCGTGAAATATAGTCCGTAGTGAGATTTCACGTATTTCGAGGTCAAGGTCAAATTTTGACCGATCGAGGATTTTGTTTACTCCGAAAGACGTTTGGGCTATCAAACGACCTCAGATTAACGTGAAACCAATGACATTGGACTCAGCACGAGCACGAAAACCTGGGTCCTGTGTGTGATTTTAGATTTTCAAGATGAATAGTAACTTTGACCGACCTCGAATCGAGTGTTAACAAGTGGATAGGCATAAAGGACAAGTAATTAATGCTCTTGAAGTGTGTAAATTTACTTTATTGGATTTTATGTGGTCTTGACAAGTGGCACTACATGATTGATTGGGAGACAAAGCAAATAAATGAAGCATGAGATGGATGGCCAAGATTTGATTGAAAAGTCAAAGAACAAATGTGAGTCTTAGATTGGGTGATGGTTGGTGGGCATTTGTTGTCAAATAGTGAAGCATTAAGAGAAGAAACAACAAATTCCATCTTCCCTTGTCCCTCATAACCGTGAAGCCCTAGAAGAAGCAAGCAACTCATTTTTTTCTTCCTTCTATAGCCGTGGACTGCCAAGGTAAGATCTCCAAATCTTCCTACATACTACCCAATTTATTATACGTATATCTCTTGTATACATTCTTAAAACCAACATATCCAAAAATCAAGGCCAAATGAGAAGGATTGCTTGGTGAAATCCAATGAGGGAGTTGAGAGTTCAAGACCAAATTTCTGTGGTTTCTTCAAGTTCCAACTCTCCATCTTCAGGTATGAGACCCACCATACTCCATAGTATAACATATATTAATTTGAGACCAAAATGAGGTGGTTTGGTTAGGGAATTAGGGTTGGCCGAAATTGGAAATCAAGGAGAAAAACAGAAATTCTGAAATTTAAACATTCTGACCTGGTTGTGGTATTTTAGCTATAGCATTTTCTTCACAAAGGCAAATTGAGAAAAATTTTTACACTTGAAACTAGACCTTCAAACCTTTAAAATGAGATATGATTCGTCACATTCTGATTAAATTGGATTTATTATGATTTTTTAAAGTTAGGTATTCTGCAGAATCATATTCTATTCTGTTTTGTCCTGTTCTGCTATGAAATTTGCCCTGATTTTGAGGTACATTCCAGTCTGAATTAGCTTGAGCTCTAGTTATGAAAAATGTAGATCTATGTCTTATCTTTCCAACGAGATAAGAATCATCTCAATCCGACTTCTGTGTCAAAAGTTACAGCCATTCTTTTGAAACTCATCAGAGGGTCATCCATTTTCCAACACTAAAATCAGTAGCATTGCATGACTCCTTTCCAGCCCTTGTTTGCAAAACTTCAAAGCAAAAACGTTGTATATCTCCCTCTTAGCCACCTACTGTGAAAATTTTAGCCAATTTGTACGAGGAAATCAAGAGTTATACAAAATCTCCCAAAACTGTGCAGAAAAGATTCTGCTTCTCGGCCAAAACTGAATAGAGAATTTGGTGATCCATTTCAGACCCCTTCTAGGCATAACTGAGAGAAAATCAAAACATGAAAGTGGTAGGCCTATGTCTTGGGTATAACATGTTAAAATTCTATTAAGTTTGGATAGGTATAGTGATAGTTATGGCTTTTGCACTAAAATGAGATAGAATCTAAATTTAGAATATAACTGAAATAAAATGAGAATTTCTGGGAATTTTGTGATGTGATTTTGAAAAAGTGTATAACATAAAAGTTGTAGTCGTGAATTTACCTATAAAATATCAAAATTTTGCCTGATTTGGACTAATATATAAAAAGTTATGCAAATTTTCCTAAGACTACGCAAAATGATACCAAAGTGGAGAATTATGAGTGAACTTGTTAGCTGACTTTTGACCAAGCCGTTAAAGAGAGCTCAATACATAGAAATTGTGGTTCATTTGGGAGTGCTATACCCTTCTTATTACTGTGAGTGAGATTTATTATATTATGTGTTTGATGCATAATATTATGTTTTAAAATTATTTTCTGACACAAACATGATTTAATGAGTATGTGACGTGAAATTGTGAATGAATTATGAATTTTTTTTTTTTTTATGAATTCATGGAGTGTCCACAAACATTTTTTACACCTTGTATATGCATCCAAACGAGTTTTAAAATATGAAACCGTGCCATTGCATTGGATTTATACACGTTTTATAAAATCATCCTTTTGGAAATGATTGACATTGCTTGAGAAATGTGGCATGGCATGTGATTGATTTAATGATGATAACTTTGTGATGGGTAAATCCCATTCCGTAGCTACGAAGGATGCATGTGTAGAGTGATCCATATTTGTACCCGATACGCTTCTGCGGAAGGTATCCCACATGATATCGGAAAATGATAAATGTATAGTGATTCGACACGGTACTAATCAGGTTGAACCCATAAGGGGGAAGGCTATGGTGCGTCGTAGTCTAACACCTGATGAGCTCCGTCGTCAACGTCGGGGTAGAGAGCTTTTCTAACCTATTGCATACAAAACCCCCGATGCATCTGTCATTGGTCATGGTCAACCCTTGCCAGGACTGATTTTGGCACGCTTTATTCTATCATGATTTGATGACATGGATGCATATATGTTTGAAATGTATGAGAAAAGAATGATTTATGATAAATTGAGCATTATACATGATTTCTTACAATATGTGGAATTATTGAGAACTTTGACACTCTATTTTTCACCGACACATTGAACACATGATATATACCCCCTCACTCACTGGGTATCTTCCTTGATACTCACCCCTCATTTTCAGTTGTGTACAGAGATACCTATAGTGGGACGCATTGAAACTTATCAGCGCACGAGACTTTTATTGGAGATCGAGACTGTTGATTAGGTACTCGATATAATATTGGGAAGGATTTGCCAATGAAATTGTATATTTGTGTATTGGGATTGTAGATAGACCATTGTGTATAAAAAAGAATAACTATATGTAATGTATGTGTATCTTATTGAAATTCTCAATTATATTCTATTGTATTGAGGCATGACTTGTACTATTGTGTACATTTACTTTGGGAAACGTGTCATGTTCTAGAAGTGTCCTCTAGGTTCGCTCGGTGCCACCTCTAAATCACAGGAGATGTAACTGGTGACTGTTCATGCCTTTGATGGGGGCATGACAGTAGAGGTCTGGTGTAGGACTGTTATTAGTTTTATGTTATTCTGGATGGTTGATAGGGATTGGAAGATCTGAGGAAATTGTTGATTTTGGCCGGACTGACCTATGTATATTGATATGTGACAGGTTGATATATGGTATTGGATGGACCTCCGACTTATGGGGAGGTTCTGCCCGTTTGGTTATAGAAAGTCAATATTCGGGATAACGGATGGCTGTTCACGGCTCCGGTTCGGGACGTGACACATTCATCTTTTATTCATACACGAAAACTCATAGAGATAATAAATTCAATACTAAGTATTTTTAAAATTATCAAAACAATTTTAGTATTATAAAATATTAAATACAAATTTTTCAAAAAACATAAAAGTTCTTATTATTTTCAATGATAAGATTTAAATACAATAATTTTATATTGACACATATTTCTCTATACTTTAGGCTTTATGCAAAACAATAATTGAAATTGATTCTTGATCTAATTTTTATACTTTTATTTATATCACCAATAATATCATCTTGTGAGTAACCTAGTGAAAATTTTTATTTTATAATGATTTTTTCCCTTGACTCATTTTCAATTTCTACACCTTTATTTTTTTTATCATTTTCATGGGAGAGTTCTTGTATTTTTTATATTCTCATTATTTTCTTCATTTTTATATCAATAGTTTCTTCAAAAATTCTAAATGTTTTACTATTAAAAATATAGTCTAGAAAAATTCCTTCTAATTTTTATTTTTTTTTTAATTTATCTAGAATATTTAAATTATTTTTCAAAATGTAACATATGCAACCAAATATATGAAAATAAGACACTAGTTTTTCTACCTTTAAAAAATTTCATAGGGGTTCTTAGCCATAGATTTAAGATAAACTCTATTAATTAATAACATGCCATGGAATTGATTTTGATCCAAAAATATTTTCTTACACCACTATCTATATACTATTTTCTTTTAATTTTTTTTGATCTCGTGTTCCTACACAGTAAACTAGAATATCATCTGTTCATAGAAACCCAAATTTACTTGAATCCTTTAGATAACAAGATTGTACTAGGAAGAAATTTTTCTTGATTATTACTAAATTTGTTCAAATAACAAAATCTAGAAATATGCTTAATTCTATGACAATAGTAGCATGAAAAAATATTTTTCTTTTTCTGAAAATCATTCATATATCTATATTTTACTCGTGAAAAATCAGATTTTTGAGATTTAGAAGAGTTTTTGAAATTTCTGTAAAAATAGGTAGGTTTATAACTTTTTTACCCCTGAAGGCTATGTTTCTATGACCACTGCTTCGATTCTAGATTTTTTCTGTTTAAAGTTTTCTGTTTTCCTTTTTTTTGCTTTACTTACAAATACTACTTTAGTAGCTTGTGAACCAGACACATATTTAGACTTGTATCCTATACCATTTTTAAAGAAATAATGTTTTTGGAGTGCAAATAATCTAGTGAGTTTTTCATCACTTTCATTGAATTTTTAGAAAGTGTTTTTAATGGACATGGACAGATCTTCTATCCTGGTTTTCAACACACATACTTCATCATTCATAGTAAAATTTTTCAATTTTACCGTATCATTTTCAGATCTTAAAGCTGTTAATTCAAGGTTTGCAGCATAATTTTTAATTTTTAGCATTTTATTATTAGATTTTGATACTTTCAGTTTAGAATTTGCAACAGAGATTATTGATTTCAGAGTATCATTTTTAATTTTTAAATCATCAATTTTTGATTTTAAACTATCATTTTTAGAATTCAGAGCATTGTTTGTCTGTTTCAAAAGTTCCTTTTAATTTTCTAAATCTTGTATTCTGTATCTAAATTCAGAAATCAACCTTAGTACATTGTTATCATTAAAATCATCACAGCATTCAGAGTTAGAATTCACCTGAGAATTTTCCATTAAACAGAGATTTATTTCATCATGACCTTCTATATCTTCTAAGTCTAAATCAGATTCATCAAAATCACTCCATGTTACCATCTTCGTCTTCTCTTTTTTATGAAATTTTTGTAATTTCTTTATCAAGACTAAATATTCATATTTTATATGTTTAGATCTTTTACATTCATAGCACATTATTTTTTCCTTCAATTTGCTCTTTTTTCGTACATCATTTTTGGACTTTTGAAAAATATTAGTGTTTTTAAATTTATTAAACTTTTTACCTCTCTTTTTAAGGACACGAGACAACCTTTTAGTTAATATATTCAGTTCATCCTCATTGTTGTCATCTTTATCAAAATGTTGTTCCTTCTTTGTCGCAAGTGCAATGATCTTTTTTTTCCCATCATTAGTTTCATAAGTCATGAGTTTCCCTCTGAGTTCATTTAGGGATAGTCTCGACAGGTCTTGAGTCTCCTCAATTGCTATCTTTTTTACATCCCAAGCTCTATGAAGAATTATCATAACTTTTCTGACCAGATCTAAGTCTAAAAATCCTTTTCCAAGGGACTTCAAGTCATTTGTGATAGATGTGAGTCGATTAAACATGTTTTTTATTTGTTCTCCATGCTGGAAATTAAACAATTCATATTTCTGCATCAGAAGGTTAATTCTTGTGTCTTTAATGGTCATTGTGCCTTCATGATTGATGCACAATTTGTTCCAAATTTCTTTAACCGTAGAACAAGAATAAACAAAATTAAATTCCATGGAAGAAATGACACATAAAATTAAATATTTTACTCTAAAGTTTATTGAGATTTTTCTCTTATCTTCCTCTGTTATGATAAGAGATTTTATATCTAAATCTCTAAAAGAAATAACCTCCTAAGTATCATAATTTGTGGTTTTAACAAAGATCTTCATTCTACACTTCAAATGGAAAAAATATGCTCTATCAAAATAAGGAATTCTATTAGTGGATTGGCCAAAAATTAAGTATGATGCCATTGGATTTTTAGCTCAAAAGTCAACACTTTTGTAGAGTCGAGCACTAACTCTGATACCACTTGTTGGTCCCTATACAACCAAGAAGGGAGTTGAATTGATTGAGTTCAAGTTCTAGATTTTACTCTGCTTAAAATTTCAATTAAACTTATGCTCAAATTATGCAAATGTAAGTGCATAAATTTAAGAGTAGAGATAGAGAGATAAAAACCAATTTATAGTGGTTTGACCTTGTGTCTACATCTATTCTTCTAGCTCAACAAGTTAGGATCCAGCGATAGCTGGTTTTTACTATACACAAAGAGTTGTAAATATGAGTACAATCTTTCTTTGTTGATGATTTGCACCTTCTCTTCTTGAAGATGGCTTAGTCCAACAATGAAATAGTTTTAACTCTCACTCAACTAATTTATCTACACACAAAAGTGTTCCTCACACTCTTTCTAAACTTATTGAAATTTTAGAGTATAAACAAACACAAAATTATATAAAAAAAACTCCAGTAGACAGATTCATAGGCTGTTTATTTAGCCTACTTTGATAATCTAATATCTCACTCCCAACACATCAAAATTACTTTGTAAAAAATGCTAAATAGTCTCTGTATATAGTACTTTAAATCCCCAGAAATTAGCCTCCAAAACTGGTCTCGAACATGAACATATAAGGTTGCAAAGTTGGTTTCCCAGCACACTTACTGCTGTAAAAAATGCTTAAATTCCTCATTTTGAGTTTGATTTTCTCTACCAAAATTTTTAAATTTTACTGCTATTATTTTTTAAATTCAATCACCAACAATCCAAGTGTAGAGAATTCAAATTTCAAAAAACTTAACTATTGAATAATTTATAGAAAGCAAAATCTCCCCTAAAAATCAGTTTGTGTTCTTCAAATGATTTGAATTTGAATCACTAATGCGAACAAATTTAAGATTAAGTGTAGCTCCCAATCTACACTTAATATGCTGAGTTAGATCTTAAAATATATTAAAAACATGGCAAACAAAGTTGTTCTAAATTTTAACTGTTTCTACCCAACTTCTGTTCTTTTAAATTTTCACAGAAATTCTCAAATATGTGTTATTTGAAAGAATAAATATTTTAAAGATCTACACACTTAGTAAACTCATTAGTAACATATAAAGTTTGTTATCATTAAAATATTAGGATTTGACAATAATTTCCTTAACAGATAAAAATTATATAATAAAATATTTAAAACTTTCAATTTATCAGGAATTTTACTATCATTTGGCATCTGATTCGTCAATCAACTGTTATTCCATTGACACTGTCCCTTTCTTATTAAAAGTTTTGAATTTGAGATTTACACACACACACACACACAAACACACACACATATATAAATGCAGAGATGTCATTAGAGGTATTATTTGAATGATAGTAATTATAATTTAAATCAAATATTTTATATAATAAATCTCATCATAATAATTTTGTGATAGGACAAGAGTTGGTGCCTGACTTGTGAATTTAAATTTGATTGATAGAAATTATATAAAAAAAATATTTAAAACTTTCAAATTATTAGGAATCTTACTATTTATTTAATATTTGGTGATGCCATCTAAGGTATTATTCAAATGATAATAATTACAATTTAAATTAAATATTTTATATAACAAAATTCATGATAATAATCACAAAAACTGTATTTTTTACATCAAAATATTTAATATAAATGAAAATGCCAATCAACTAAAAATTTGAACATGGTTTCAAAAATAAGGTACATATTCTTTTTAGTATAAATTATTGGTTAATTTCGATTCGAATTGAATTAGAATCTAATAATTTCATGATGGGGCAAATGTCGGTGCCTCATCCAAGACCTATGAATTTGAATTTGATTGATAGAAATTATATAAAAAAATATTTAAAACATTCAAATTATTAGGAATTTTGCTATTCATTTAACATCCAGTGACACAATCTAATATATTATTTGAAAAAAATAATTATAATTTAAATAAAATATTTTATGTAATAAAATTTCATGATAATAATCATAAAACTATATTCTTTACGTAAAAATATTTAATATAAATGAAAATCACAATCAACAAAAAATTTGAGCATAGTTATATGGCATATATATTTTTTGGAATAAACTATTCATTAAATTCGATTTGAGTCAAGTTGAACCCTTAAAAGACAAAACTCTTTCGATACTTATTTTGATCATATACAAATCTCGAATTCGATATTTTATTTAAAAAATATCAGTATCCAACCACTAGATCAAATAAATATTGATAAAATTATGTTATATATAATATAAATATATGTTTTGACTTGAAAAACTCAAATATGCTCATTACATCAAAATTTTCCAAACCCAATGATGTGTCACAAACCTATTACAATTATTCTTTTACCACTCTCACCATGTGTGCAACAACTCCTTGCTCAATGCTACTTGAATTTCACTAACAATGATTCAGAAAAATTAAAATTTACAATATAATTTGGTTTTTTATTTAAAAATATATAAATAAAAGCTAGAATCACCAAGAGATGGTTACATCTTTCTTTCTATTTTCTATATCAAGAAATCACAATTCTCCATTCGCATTTGTTTGGCCTTTTCTTATACATATATATATATATATATACACACATAAATATATATATATATTATATTTACATATTTTTCATATTTAATAAATTATTTATTTAGTTATAATTTTTATTTTTATATTATTTGTTTTCAGATTAATAATTACATATTTGATTATTTTAAGATTTTTATTAAAAAAGATAAATATTCTATTATTTTCATAAAATAATTAATATTTATATAAAAACTTTTATATTTTTCATATTTACACTTTTTTTACATTATTTAATTGTTCATAGGTTGTTTATTAAATCTTCGGATATCTATTCAATTAACTATCCATCTACCCCACCTAACAGGATGCTTGAAATAATAAAGGGAAGTCAATTGTTGAGGTGAAATGAAATGCCAAATTAACACAAAATTGGAGAATAATTGATTTGGAAAA
This sequence comes from Dillenia turbinata, assembly GCA_037126225.1. Lineage (NCBI taxonomy): Eukaryota > Viridiplantae > Streptophyta > Magnoliopsida > Dilleniales > Dilleniaceae > Dillenia > Dillenia turbinata. The sequence goes on along the minus strand of JBAMMX010000018.1, from coordinate 4,695,512 downwards.
AAAATAAAAAAAAATTATATATATTTTTTTAGTTTTAAGAATCTAAATATACATAACAAAAATTCTTGATTGATATTAATTGTGAATTTCTTGTATCTTAATATTTCTAGTTCTATTGTTATGAATATTGAATTAATTTCTTATGTTTGATTATATCCCAAAAGAGAAGCAAATCATTACCCACCTAATCTTTGATACTTATCAAACATAATTTCTTATGAATTGATATCCCTAATAACAAGTTAAATCATTACCCACATAAACTTTGATACTTTTCAAACTGTCAATGTTTTCAAATTGTACCTAAACTTTGATTTTATTGTGAAGAATGGCTGCACAGTGCTCCAACACCTGGAATGAATAATGGAAAAACTCCAATATTAAGGTCGTACTTTTTATTAGCAACCTTCCCACCATTCATGTCCAGATAGATCACCTTTCCAAATTCTGTCCTCTCATTATCACAGTTAAAAGGTACCATCGCATGTTAAAGTGGTATCCTTGTACGGCATTGTATTCCTTTCTGATTATTCTGAAAACCCATTCTGTCCTTTTCTGATTACCTTTCCATCATCAATCATGTCCATACAGATCACCTTTCGAAATACTATCTGTCCTCTCATTATCATAGTTAAAAGGTACCATCACATGTTAAAGTGGTATCCTGGTACGGCATTTTGTTCCTTTCTGATTATTCTGAAAACCCATTCTGCTCCTTTCTGATTACTCCTTAGGCATCATCACAACTTTCTTTTTCAAGTTAGCTCTAAACAAAATCTAATATTTATATATTCTAGCGACATTGGATCTACCCTTTTTTATGATGAATTTTTTTACGTAAAAACATTTAATATAAATAAAAATGTCTATCAACCAAAAATTTGAACATGTTCAAGTTTCAAAAATATGGTATATATTCTTTTTAGTATAAACCACCGATTAAATTGCATTTGAATCATATTGGATCTTAATAATTTTGTAATGGGACAGGTGTCACTCTCTCATTCAAGCCCTGTGAATTCGAATTTGATTGATTGATATTATATAAAAAAATATTTAAAACTTTTAAATTATTAGAAATTTGACCATTCATTTAACATCTGGTGACACCATCTAAAATATTATTTGAATGATAATAATTATAATTTAAATTAAATATTTTACGTAATAAAATTTTATGATAAATCATAAAATCTTTATTTTTTATACAAAAACATTCAATATAAATGAAATTGTCAATCAACTAAAAATTTAAGCATAGTTGGTTTCAAAAATTTAAGAGGTATCAGTGTCCAACTATTAGACTAACTACTTGTTGGTAAAATATATTATATATAATATAAATATATATTTTGATCGTAAAAAACTCGTGCTAAATTACAGCAACATTCGTAAAAAAAAACTCAAAAATGTCACCAAACCTATGGATGTGCTATAAACTTACTACAAATCTTCTCTTACCATTCTCACCATGTGTGCAACAACTTCTTGTTCAATGCTACTTAAATTTTACTAATAGTCATTCAGAAAGATTAAAATTTACAATATGATTTGATTTTTTATCTAAAAATATATAAATAAAAGCAAGAGTTAAAGTCATTGCTGCTTTCACCAAGACATGATTACATTTCTCTAAATTCTATTTTCTGTATCGAGAAATCACACTTCTCCATTCGCATTTGTTTGGCCTTTTCTTTTTTATGTTTAATTTAGGAATTACTAAGGCATGCTCATGATATAATATTTCTTAAAATATAAAAAATGTTATATTTTTTAAATGCTTTTATTAACTTTCCTTGTAAGGAAAAAATTTTTCCCGTGATTTCTATTAGATGTTAAATAATATCATTGTAGAAAAATTCAATTTAAATTTATTTTATCATTAATATTATCAATTTAAAATTTTCTCTATTAGTATAATTTTAATGATAATTATAATTATTCTTTATTGATTTAATTATAATTATAATTTTTATATTATTTATCTTTTGATCAATAATTATATATTTGATCATTTTAAATTTTTAATAAAAAACATTAATATAAATGAAAAATGTCAATCAACTTAAAATTTGAGTGCAGTTGGTTTAAAAAATATGGTATATATAATATAAATATATTTTGATTGTGAAAAACTCATGTCGAATATTAGAATTTTTAATTAAAAACTCATAAATATCACCAAACGTAAGAATGTGCTATAAACTCACTTCAATTCTTCTCTTACCATTCTCACCATGCAACAATTCCTTGTTTAATGCTACTTAAATTTCACTAATAGTAGTCGAGCGAGATTAAAGTTTATAATATGATTTGGTTTTTTCTCTAAAATATTTAAATAAAAACAAGAGTTAAAGTTGTTACTGTTTTTTGCCAAGACATGTTTACATTTCTCTAAATTCTTTATTTTCTACATCGAGAAATCACACTTCTCCATTTGCATTTGTTTGGTCTTTTCTTTTTGTAGGTTTAATTTAGGCATTATTAAGGCATTCTCATGATATGTGATTTTACAAAATTATAAAAAATCTTATATTTGCTAAATACTTTTATTAACATTCCTTGTAAGGAAAAATATTTACCCATGATTTTTTTTAGAGGTTAAATAATATTATTGTAAAATTTATGTTATTATTAATGTTATCAATTAAAATTTTCTCTACTAGTATAATTTAATGATAATAATAATTATTCATATCACAATTATCATATGATAGCATTTAATTTTGCCATATAAAAGGAAATAATTTTAAATTTTTAGAATAGGTTGTCTTCCATTTTCAAATATTGTATATATTTTTGATACACGAAAACTTCTAAATATTAATATTTTCTATTTTCAAAACGTTTCAATAGACTGAGTTAATTGATATTTATACAAAGATCTTATATTTTTATATTTACATATTTTTTCGTATTTAATGAATTATTTGTTTATTTAATTATAATTTTTATTTTTATGTTATTTGTCTTCTGATTAATAATTATATATTTGATCATTTTAGATTTTTATTATAAAAGATGAATATTCTATTATTTCTATAAAATGAATACATAAAATTGTAATATTTTTTATATTCCGCATGTTATTTAATTGTTCATAGGTTGTTTATTAAATCTTAAGATATCTATTCAATCAACCCTCCATAGGATAATTGATAAGGTAAAATAATAAAGGGAAGTGCACTAATAATAAGTGAACTATGGGGAATCCGAGAGGGACTTCATCTTCGGGTAAAAATTCATCCAATTATAGTGGAGGTCGATTCAAAGGAATTGGTTATGGCTCTCTCAAATGGGACTGGTTTACAACATCCGACTTATATATCATTCAAGAATGCAAACAGCTCATGGATGAAGTTCGATTTCATTCAATCCAGTTTACCCCGAGAGAGGGTAATATTTGTGTGGATCTTCTTGTTTGCTTCAGCCAATTAGTTTCGCTTGGCATTCACGAATTGATTTCTCCTCCAAGTGAAGTTTATAGGGTTATTCAGAGTGACATTCGAGGGTTAGCTTCTTTCCATAGTTAGAGTACTCGCCCTCTTGTTACAAAAAAAAAAAAATGCCAAATAAACACAAAACCCGAGAATAATTGATTTGGAAATTTAAAAAAAAAAATTACATTTTTTCTAGTTTTGAGAATCTAAATATGCATAATAAAATTTCTTGCTTGATATTAATTCTGAATTTCTTCTACCTTAATAATTGTGTTGCAAAAGTTTCTACTTTTTCCTTTTTCTGTTTTTTATGGAAACAAAGGTTTCTCATCTCAATACTTGAGAAGTGATCGAATGAATAAATTGTACTATGCAAACTTAATCCAAATCCTCCGATGGCGGTCCAAAAATTTTCTCAATTGGCAACCATATTTTAAAAAATTCATAAATAAAATAAAAATTATATAATTAAATTCTAATATATACAAAAAATAATAATGAATTTTATTATAAAAATCAACACATTATTTCTGGCCCTGTTGTTATGAATATTGAATTAGTTTCTCACAAATTCCATTTCATATAGTCAAAACATGCCTTGCATTTCTCAACACCATTAGTCTTTATTTAGAAATAATTATTTTTAACCATGATAATGAAGATGAAGGGGTTGTTTCTCAGGGACAACTCAAGTGGTAAAACCTTTCAACTTTCATCATTCTTTTATCATTCCATCCCACTTGATTGTATCTGCTGATGAAGGGGCTAGAAGAACCATGAACCAAAAGTTCCCCAAGCTTATCATTATTATTATTATTTAAGTTGAATATGGATATTTAGAAACCTAACTAATTCGGTTCGAGTAATAAGAATAATGAATTACAATTCTCATTAATCTCATGAAACCACCCAAACAACCTTATATTTTGATTTGCATTAGATATTGAGCCATTTGTGTTCCTACAAACAATTATTTTTCATAAGATCTCATCTAGTAATAAAATTTTATTCCTACCCTCACGACAAGATAGTATTGGGTGGTGGCTCTACTTCTAGTTCAATTTCAATTTCATTGATATTTTCGATCTAATAAATAACGTGGCCACCCAAGTTAAAACATAAAATTTTATATTTTGATTCACATTAGATATTAGGCCATTTGTGTTCCCATGCCATGAACAATTAATTTTCACAAAATCTCATATAATAATAAGTTTTTACTTTGATTCACCCATGAGAGGCTTGATGATCATTTTATTCGCCAGAGGCATTTGGATTGTGAATATATGAGATGATTCTATTTACATGACATTTTTCTTGGGTTAGAATATCCATCCGTCTAAAAGATAAGTGATTCTAACCCAAATTTTGATCTGAAAAATTTTCGCATGAAATATTTTTGGTTGATTTATACAAAAATCATCATTGATATTAGACCATGTAATGATTGTTTCCTACCTAATTTAGGTATTTAAAAAAATTAAAAATATCATATATGATTTTAGAGGTTCATTAAAGGCAACTTGAAATTGACTTATCAAAATACTTTCAATTTTATACCATAGTATGCTTATTATATGTAGATCTAATTTGTAAAATTTGGTATGCATATGATGAGTACATTAGAAAATATTTCAAATCTTAGCCAAAACTTAATATATTTGTAATTTTTAAAATACTGAGTTTCATGATATGAAATTTATATAATTAGATTTTTCATAAAAATGCTTTCCAATTATATAAAGATTGTAAAAAATGGTTAAGAATTGAGAGAGATATGTTAAATTCAAAATTTAGATCAAAAACCAGAATTTTGAAGAAGGTGATGAATAGTAAAATATTCAATTTTAGTCTCGATAACGGAAAGTGAAATATACCCCCTAAACTAAAGACATCCGATTAAAAATTTGAGACCACCATTGAATTCAGAGATATCGAGTATGGTGGGATAACCAAAATTTGGTGACACGGAGCCGCGGATCCAGACTTTGTTTTGTAACAATCAGGTCCATGGGTGCGTGGGAGCACGTGTAGAACTATTTTTGGTCCCAATTTTAACCAAAATAAATTTTGTATTTATTATAATTTTTCTATGATTTATAATTTATTTTTCGGAGATGAAAAGTATTTTTTATTGATTATTAAATCAATAAATTGTTAAAAAAATTACAAAAAATACTTTTTCAGTCTTGAAAATTCTGGAAAATTTTTTATAAGTCTAAAAAATCATTTTAGATTTTTGTGTGAATTTTAATATATTTTTCAGAGTTGAAAATTATTATTTATTGATTTATTATCAATAATTGTTAGAAAATTACAAAAAAAATATTTTTCTATCCTAGAAAATTTTGAAAAATTTTTGTGGGACTAGAAAATTATTTTCTTAATTTTGGCTACTTGAGTGTAAATTTTTTACACTTATTTTAATTTTATACTCTTTTTTATGTATGAAAAATTCATGTTTTCAACATAAAATTGTTTGAAAATTGAACATATTATTTAAAATAAATAATTTTGAAGTTTATTATAATATTATGGTTGGGTTAGTGTCTAATCTAATATTATACCTATTATCTAGAGTAATAGTGATATTTGGAATATTAGAGTTTTCGGGAGGAGAGTTAAAGTATTAAAAGTTCAGAGTGAATGATGAGATTGAATCAAATTTTAGGAGACCCAACTCATGCTTTAACGGATCTTTTGGAGATCATGAAAGCACAATATCTGGAACTTCTTGGATTAGATCATTCTTTGAGGGGAGGATAACGTATATATAATATAAGAAATACTTTGACCTTTAATTGGGACAACGTGAATGATGAGATGATTGTCGAGAGAGAGAATGTGATTCTTGACAATGTGAGCCGCATATTAATAGAAATATAGAGGATCAAAAATTTGAAAACCCAAATAAAATAAAACCATCTTACAGTATAAATAGCACTAACTCACATGCTATAAGAAAATTTTTCTCCTAGAGATAGATAATCTATTAGGGTATTTTTGAAAGGAATTTTGGATTGGAAGAATTTAAGTATTTGTCATCCAAAATTGAAAGTATTTAAATACTTTGTGTATTTAAGTGGGAGGTTTTAGTTTGGAAGAATTTAAGTAATTCTCACCTAAAACTTATAGAATTTTATAACTTTAAATTAAATTCATGATAGTGATATATTAGGACCATAGATGATGATTGGAAACCTAGTGAATTTTTGATTCTATACTTTATGTTGACCTGTCATGAATGTTAATTTTGAAGTACAAAATTACGTGTATGATGTGAGTATTAGTATATATATTTACCCTCTTAGAAAACCTAAACCAAAGCATCAAAGGCCATTATTAGGGATTTGAATAGAAATGACAAATTGAATGATGATGATCATGAGATATGACATCATAAAATGTAAAATGTGCTGAAAGAATAAGATATTTTGGAAGGTATCAAGCATGTCAAGTAATACCCTATAGTGGGCAATGCTACCCTTTTAAGGGGGAGAAAATTATATGCTAACCAAACGTGGAACTGATAGTTCCACTAGTCGAGCGACTTTGGTTAGCTTTCAGATTGAAAACATGATACCTAAATATGAGCAATACTTTGACTGCACTGCTCATGACATTAGCGTGTATCTCAAAAAGATATAGAGGTACGAGAGATACAAGTGACTCACTTTAAACAGTTGACCATAAAATTTGATACGTATAAAAAGGGTGAATTGATCACAGTATCAAACGGTTTTTGATGGTCATGTCTAAGATAATAAAGAGTGGGAGTCAGCTGGTCATGTCCTCTCCAATGAACGAAAAGTTTAAATTTTGATCTGATTCCTTCCTATCAGGTGGGAGCAATTAAAAGTCAATTTGATTCACAATAACAGTATGAGAACTTTCTTGGAATTTGCTCTCCACATCAAGCTTGAGGATAAGCAGTTTTGTACTGTAAGATCTATAGCTGATGCTTTTATTGTAGAATCTAGTTTAAAGAAAGTTTCAAACTCTAAGTGTTTGAGAAACTGGAACAAAAGGAAGAAAAGAAAAAAAAGATAGTAGACGGATCACAAAAGAACAACGCTGGATATAAGAATAGATAGAGAGATATTTATGAGTTTTTTGACGATTGATTTCTTGTAGTAGATAGTAAGTAGAGACGATGTAAGAGTGAACGTTAGAGTAGTTGGCACTTATAAACTATAGTTACAAAGTGGTCGAATTCTCATTCTGCATGAGGTTCTTTACGTGCCATAAATTTGACATAATCTTACATATTCTTCTTCTTTTGAAATTTGATTATGATTTGAACTTTCAGAGATATAGAAATGATTTATATTTAAATGACATATGTATTGGTTCTGAACAGTTTGCAAATGGTTTCATCATTTTGTAAATATTCATAATGTGATATAGGATGCTAGACTTGATCACATTAGGGCAATACATGATAAATCAACTAGTGAGAGCAGAACTGTTGGGTTCACTCACAAAAGTTGATTTACCGACATGTGAATGTTGTCTTGACTGTAAAAAATGATGAGAAAACTATTTGGAAAAGCAATATGGGTTAATTTCCATTGCACTTAATCCATTCAGACATTCGTGATCTGATAGAAATGAAGGGTACGCATGAAATTTTGTGTTTCATTACGTTTATTGATGATTTCACATATTTAACCATATATGTTCGTTTTCTTACAAATTTGAACCATATAAATGTTTTAGACATTATATGAGCGAGATAGAGATTCAGACGGATAGATGGTGTGAATATCTATCGAATCAATTTAAAGATCTGAGTAATGAAAGAAATACAATCTGACATTTAACCATTCCTTATATACCTTAATAAAGTGGTGTTATAGCAAGAATGAATAGAATATTATTGGATATGATGAAAACCATGATGACGCAGGTTCACTTGTCGATTTTCTTTTGGGGAAATGTCTTGTTGATTTTGACTTTTGTTTTTAACAAAGTGCCTTCAAAAGCGGTACAAATAATATGATATAAACTTTAAACTGGCAGAAGGTCGTGTCTTACTGACTTGAGACCTTGGAGATCAACAGTCTGTATTTTGAGATTTTTCTAATAAGTTTGGAAAATTGGGTCCCTATAGAAATAAGAGTATTTTTATAAAATATTCTGAGCAGTCTAAAAGTTAAATATTCATTTGTGAACAAGAAGATAGTACTACAGTATAGATTAGATTACGGATGTCACATTTCTTAAGAATAATTTTCCTATCATAGGAATTGTGAAGAACATAGAGCTATTATTTGAATTAGTTAATTCAAATGATAATTTTGTTTATTGCAGATTGTTAGAATGATATTGATCCTAGTAGAAGGGATTCAAATTCTAGCGATCCAATTGAGTTACAGACTCAGAAAAGTGTTAGAAAAATCATGTCCAATTGTTACTTAGAGATTAAAGGGCATGCATTTATTATTTTTCTAGAAAATAAAGAAGAGTTTAAGAATGTAGATGAAATTTTATCTTATCCCACCAATGGTGAATGAAAAAAAAAACAATGAAAGAAAGAATTGGAATCAATGAGTTCCAACATATTTAGAAATTGGTTAAATTTCTACTAGGACGCTAAGTTATTGAGAGTGATTAGGTTCTCAAAATTAAGTGTAGGGCAGATAGAACTATTGAATGATAAAAGGCTCAATTGGTAGCAGAATGTTATACTCAGTAAAAGAGTGTTGATTATGAGGAAATATTTTTTCAATAGTGAGATTTATCTCCATTCGCATGTAGTTGGCAATAGCTACCAATTTGGATTTTGGAATTACGTCAGATGGATGTGAAAACTATCTTCCTCGGTGGTGAATTTGGAGAAAACATTTGTATGACACAATCAGAAGGTTTTGTTATTAAAGATCTGATAGATAGAGATAGTAAATTGCGTAGATCAATTTATAACCTTAAGCAATTTTTGAAAAAATGGTATTTAAGATTTCACAGAGATGTGTTATCTTATGATTTCGTCATGATAAACGAAAACTATTGTTTCTATTTAAAAAGTCTAATGACAAATTTGTAATTCTATTCTTATATATCGAAAATATATTGTTAGCAGCCAATGATAAGAAGTATGACTTTCGAGAAGAAGGATATGAGTAAGGCAGATTGGGAATTGAATTCCAGAAAAATCATTTCGAGAGATCACTGGAGTTATTTCAAAAGTCTTATATTATAAAAACTTTATAACGATTTAACTTAAAAGATTGCAAACCCGTTGATACTCCTGTGACTATAGGTGATAATTCAAAAATGACATATACCCTAAAACTCCTAATGAATAGATGAAATGTCAGAAACATCGTATTTTAGTACAATTAGGAATTTAAAGTATACTATGATGTGTACTTATTTCGATATTTGTCATACTATGGGGTTTTGGTGGGCAAGTATTTATTCAATCTAGATAAAATGATTGGATTGTGGTGAAAAGGATATTAGGATATCTGAACGGAATTGCGGATTATTTCCTTCATTATTAAGGAAATTATCTAGTATTGAAAGGATACACGAATGCTCATTGGGGAGAAGATTTGTATGAGAGAAAATCTATCTCTGATTATATTTGTTTGCTCATTGATAACGTTATCTCATGAAGAAGCAAGAAACGAACTTGTGTATCACTTTCTACGATGGATGCAGATTTGTGGTTAATGATTTTGCAGTTCAGAAAATGAGTTTGGTTAAGTGGATGTTGCAATATTTAGGAGTAGTAAACAACTCAGTGGGAGGTTGATGATTCATTGTGAGAATCAGTTAGCTATTGCTTACACGTGAGATTTCAAATATGATGACAAAACCAAACATAGATACAAAAATCAATTTTGTCAGAAACATAATTGAAAAAAGGGAAATGGCATTGAGATATGTATCTATACATTTGGTAGTGGTTTATCCTTTTTCGAAGGTCAATGCCTAAATACATGTTTGTGAGATATGTTAAACGACATGAATTGCATAAATTGTGACAGTATTTATTACTGTGATAGTGATTATAATTATATACAAAAAGTATATACGTTATAATGTTCATATAGATAACATTTGAATTTTGTTTTGTATCCAAAATTTTTGTGTTTAGAATTAAAAGTATGTTGAACAAGTTTTGAGATTGACTCTTTCATACGAGCAATTATCTCTAATGTCTGTGTGATATATAGAGATGAGGCATGCTAATTTATGGTAGATTAATACACAGATAAGCCACCTTAGTTAAGTACTAAGATGAGATTATCGGTTAATATACTACATATATGGTAATCGAAATGAATTTCCCACAATCCATTAAACTTGTCGAATAGCCAGGTATGAATTTTCCTTGATATTATGAGATGTTATAGGACTTGTAAGAAGGAAAACTCAGGTTAAGTGTTGTATATACTTGGATTAAAAACCTGTACGATGTGTTATTTTAGAAAAGAAGACATACGCTTCCAAATGAAAAGGAATGTATCATAACATGTGTTTCATACCACGTATGTTATGTGACCATATGAATAATGAGATGGTGCATCCCTCTTCATCTCACTGTATCCATCTCATTGTATGAGATTCAAAGGTTTATACTCAATTTCAATTTATACCTTTAAGACTTTCGTCAGTCTCTTGAAATTTTATTTTAGTATTGCTATTTTAGCGTGTCACTAAGAAGTTATGGATGATTGGTTTGACGGTGCATGTCTAGAAAAACAGTTAAGATAAAATTGAAAGTTAGTAATATGAAAGGAAAATTGTCTTTGACCGACACGTTACTCTGTATTCACAGGTCGACCAATTATGTCTGTGACTTAGTGTTTAGAGACATAATTGTGAGTACATGATTAGATTTAAGTCAACTATACTTTTACATTATCTTGAGGGATGAGAGATACATTGATTGTGTCGAATAAAAGAGGTTTGGGATATAGCGAGATACGACATCCTCATCATCACTTTGATGATGAGCTGTTATATATTCTTAACCGATATATAGCTCTAGAGCTTTTAGTATTCTCATGGGTCACACGGTTCTCTTGTCTGTATAAAATTGGTATTCGATAGTAATGATCACACTGTGTGCGAGTCTAGCTCTCATGTGCAAGTGAGAGATGTTAACATATGGGACGGGTTCGCCCATAAAGGTAGACCCCGCCCCCTTGTTTTTGAATTTAAAAGAAAAAAGAGGAGAGGGGTGGGTATTAAGGAACCACCCCCCACAAACCCTTTAACTCCCCTCTCTCTCTCAAAAAAAGAATGCGAAAAAGAAAAGTGGGAATTCTCCTATACGGGTGTATATGTGAATAAACAAAAAAAAGAAAAGATGTCATTTTTGTTTCATTCCCTTTTTGGTATGTGAATGAATATGGAAAAATTGAGAAACCATTTTTTTGAGAGATAAAGATAGGAAAAAAAAAAGGAATTAAGGGATCGCAGAGGCATTTGGATTGTGAACATAGGAGATTATCCAATTTACGTGCATCTTTCTCGGCCTAGAATACCCATCCGTCAAAGAGATAAGTGATTCTAATTCAAATTTTGATTCGAAAAATTTTCAAATAAAATATTTTTAGTTGATTTATACAAAAATTATCAAAAAAAAAATATTTGAATATCAATCTTATCCATATTATCATTTTTAGAAATAACATGTTGTTTTAGAGTAAAATATAAAGCTAAAATAATTGAAAGGGCTAAATCTGTTTGATAAGGTTAATGAACTCTTTTTTCATAATTATATTATATCCCAAAATAAGCCGCAATTTGATATTCAAACATAATTTCTTATGATTTGATATCCCTAATAACCTGTTAAATCATTACCACCTAAACTTTGATTCTTTTCGAATTGTCCATGTTTTCAACTTTGGGCCAAACCAAAATATTTAGAAGAGTAATTTAGAATTCTACATTACCCTTAAAATAAATCTTAAGAAAGATGACCCTTTTGAGTGGGCCAAACCAAAGTGTCATTTTTCTCTAACACAATCTTAGTATTGTGATATCCCATTCAAACTTCCAATCTTGTCAAATTGTCAATGTTTTCTCTACAAAATTTT